>JAWLRI010001005.1:696528-711060 GCA_034781795.1 Crypturellus tataupa
AGGAAGTAAGGAAGGAAGGAAGGAAGGAAGGAAGGAAGGAAGGAAGGAAGGAAGGAAGGAAGGAAGGAAGGAAGGAAAAACACGCAGCAGAGGTAATCAATTCTACCTCTTCCAGTTAAGTAAAACAAATATTCTGTAGAGAAGGACTGAGCTCTCTGGAGATACACATGCTCGTGGGTGTAGCTTTATCTGTGCGTATGTGTAAGTATTCATTTATGCAGAATGCCATGGTTAGCTTCTAGATTGCCACCTACAGAACCAGTCATGCAAGGTGATAAATAGATTGATATGAAGCAAAGCTGGGATTGTTTGCTATTGCAACATTATAAATGGAAAAATATTCTAAAACAAATTATGACTGCTCATATCCAGATCATCCAGCTAAGATATATGCTCTGTTGTATAGATATTAGATATTCACTGGATTAGAAACAACAAGGTCTTTTCTGCCATTGCAGAGGAGTACTTTAATTTCTGGCCCACAAGGCCAGTCATTTGCTTCTAGTCTTATTGCTGCTCTGACTTTTCTCACTTTCTTCAATTTGTGGTGAGGCTTCTTCCCCACAAATCAAATAATCACTTATGTCAGCTATGACTGTGCAATAAAAACATGTCTATCTTTTCCTGAGAAGTGTCTAAAATGCCAGACTCAACCCAAGCGGCAGCCTCTTCTGGCGGTGATGCTGAACGTGCACAAATCTCTGCCTTGTTTCTGACAGCATCAGGCAGAACTTTACTGATGTATGGAAAGAAGAAAAATATTTTATAATAAAAATCTGTCTGTAGATACTTTTTTTGGTAAGTATAAAATAATAGAAAAAATGTTGGAAGGGACTGTGGAAGTCATCTTGCCCAACTTCACATTCAAAGCAGGACCAAATACAAAGTCAGGTTGAAAAGCAGTAGGAAAGTTTTCATTTTAACATGTTTATTTAACTAGGCATCATCAAAGAGGGCAGTCTATGAGTGAACATATGCTGTTTCATCTTCCAGTACAGGTTTGTTCATATCCTCTTCCAGTGTCTTGTCAGAGGCACATAAATCTTACCTCACAGAACGAATCAGCTCTGTTCTGCACTTCTGGTTTTCTTGAGGCTGTTATCACTTCCTTGGCATCACACTGGCATTTGCTCCTGTCTTCAATTTAAAACTAATAAATGTTCCATTTGCTTTCAGGATAACTGCAATTCATCTTCTGCTGCAGCATTCCTTTGCACACCTATAAGAAATCCTCTTGATGCTTTTGATGCTTACAAACTTCTGAAATTATTGTCAATGTCTGTTCTTACATCTTGGTTTTGACTAATTTCCTCCATAGATGAGGGTTCTTACACCCCTTCATGGAGACTCCAGACTGAGCTCCTTGTGCCTTAGATCTCTTGATTTGAGGAAGATCTCTGGATTTATCCTGTGGCCCCAGGAATCTGCAGTTATATAACAATATGTTGTAATTATTCCAGAATCTGTTCAAGCATGTTGCAAGCAGCAATTACTGGACTGGAACTTTCCGCATAAGCTGGTATCTTCTCCAGGAGTTGTTGGGGTCATTTCAAGTCAAGGATTCCTTTAATGGTCCTGACAATGTCCATAGTACACTTAGCGTCTTTTCAGTTGTGTTTCAGCAGTGCTAAGTGGAAGCAGAGTGAGAAGAGCATATATGATTTGTCTACTCTTTGCTTTTAAATTTATCCTGTTGCTCTTTTTATTGTCAGTGTAGGCGCATTGTAGTTCTTACTGTGTTTGTTTTTGTTTTGTTTTTAATCTGTTCAATGTTGCAACTTGTTCTTTTTATAATAGCTGTAAGAATCAGGAGTAAATGGTACTTCAGGTGCTGTAGATGCAGCTCCAAATGACAACTGGTCAAAATGCTAATAATATTTTTATTTTTTGTTAAAATATAATTACCCAAAGTTACAAAGATGATAATCCAGAGAAAAACCTTGCAAATGCAGTGAAAATCTTTTTCCTTTTTTTGTCAAGTTCTAGCATAAAACTGCAGTGTGGAACTTTAGACTATATCAAAAATTGCTGTAGAAAGCATCCCTTTTGTAACAACCTCTAAGAGAAGCTTAAAGTTTTGTTTTATTCTTATCATTCACACAGTAATTGCAATAGTTCATCATTTACACAGTGTTTGTGAAGTCACTTAGACCAGGCGCAAGCCACAGGATAAGGATACGGACAGCTGTGGAACTTCAAGGAAGATCTAAACAAACCCTCCAGGTAGATTCACAGTTGCACGACCTTCCAGGACCTAGCCTTCTGCTTACCTCAAACTCAGCATCCTGAAAGGGTGAACTGCAGAGATACCAGGACACCAGCAAATCTGGTGGCATCAGGCCTTTCCTAGGTGGATTCTCTTCTAGTCACTGGTGAGTTAAGTAATTTAGGCAACTCACTCAGCCTTGTCCTTCATTTGTCTTCGTAATAATTATTCCTTTCTGTCAATTAACCTCTGACATAGTCAAAAAGTTTGTGTCTATATTGATGTTTTAGAGCAATGTCATTGAAAAGAAGTAAAAAAAAAACTCCTGAGAATGGTTTCATATATCTCCAACATCAAAACACAATTTAACACGGGTTAAATAATTCTGGATGAAGGGTGTGCCCAGAAAAGCAGGCATTTGGGATTAGAGCTTTAATAAAGTGACAACATATTCCTACAAATGTGACCACCATGGAGAGTGGTGGCCAAGCAGGATTTGAATGGCAAACTGATGGAAACAAATTTCTCCTGCACATTTCCACTCATGCTTCCCTGTGAGCAGGGTCCAAAACCAGTGGCCTTGTCGTACTTTGTCCTGGGCGAGCAGAGTCGTCCATGCAACTTCACTAACTTCATATGAAGTA
Source organism: Crypturellus tataupa (assembly GCA_034781795.1). Lineage (NCBI taxonomy): Eukaryota > Metazoa > Chordata > Aves > Tinamiformes > Tinamidae > Crypturellus > Crypturellus tataupa. The sequence goes on from JAWLRI010001005.1 coordinate 699,379, forward strand.
ACCAAGAACTCACTGTTGCAGCTGAGACCTGAACTGTGTCACTGTACCTTGAGAGAGCTAGTGTGTAATCTGCTTTTTCACTGTGAAATGGCATGCAGTGGTGCTCATGGGGGTTGGACTAGATGACCTCTAGAGGTCCCTTCCAACCTTAGGCATTCTATGATTCATGCAACAATATGGATGAACACTATATATGGAAAAACTTCAGATAAGAACAGACACAGAAAATATTTGCTGCTGGCAGACTAAGGAGCAGACCTATGCATCAGGTACGTGCACCTCTTCTGAGGTTGTTCCTCCAATAAAGATTGTTGCACTTGAGATGGGGTTTGGATAAAGCTAAAGTATGGTTTAAAAAAAAAAAAAAAAAGATCTTCACATTGCCTTTTCTTTTCTGCAGGAAAGGGAGAAGGTGGCTTTTCAGCGGCATTGCATCGGGGTGCTACATGTGATACGCTAACGGGTCACATGCAGCAATCTTTCCCTGGGCAGTGATGTAGACATTAAACAGACACCTCTTGCGTTCACTAGTTTCAGTTCCCTGATTAGCCCAGGGTGCGTGATAGTATTAAAGAACTGAACCACAGTCAAGATGCATCAGTCAACAATTGTTCAGTTTGCAGAATGCTCCTCCAAACCCATGGCAATAAGCTGCACAGAAATGGTGTGCACAAATTCTGTATGTATAAATTATCTTCTTATAAAACAGAGAAGCGACAGAAGCACGAGAAATATGTATGTCCTGTGAAGGGCACCCAGGGTATGCTTGGCTTTCTTGAGAGCAAACCTTATCGAGCAAATGAAGCTGGGATGATTTCTGTTTTCGGACATTATTTGTGTGCTTGGGCTTTCATAGCCTTCTAGTCTGATGACCTGAGTAACAGATGTTGGAGAATCCCTTTCTGTGACTCCTGCTACTGTACACAGAGTCTGAAAAGATACAGTTTTAGTCCTCCTCTGCCCACGGAAGGTCAAGAGTCTAAAAAGGCTGTAAGATTTCTGATAGTGAGGTGAAACTCATGTACTAGACTAAAAATACAAAATGTATGAATTATGGGTCTTTGTCTTTCATATGTCTTCATTTTCCAGGATATTTATTTTTAACAATTTTGCTAAAATGTCTATATAATGGCTTCACACATGACTTAGGAACAGAACATACAGAATAATACTACAAAATATTCTCCTTTTATTGAGGGAAGATCATTAAGGTTGCTTAGAAGAAAAATTACGGGATTTGGTCTTGTGCTGTAGATTGATTTTTTTTCCTTTTTTCAGTTTTGCCATTACAGAATCTGTTTACCTGATTCCTTCAGGCAAACAGAACATTTTGTAGACATTTGGCTCAGTGTGGAAGAATTGCCTTGGGCCATAGATTGAAGATTACTGAAGTAAGTACCTGACTGAAAAATATATGGTCCTCACCTTTGAAATGAAGACAGAGACAACCAGTGATGCTGCAATTTGATGAGAACCATCTTGTAGAATCAAACTTGAAGTATAAAAGTTCACTACTGCATGTATACAAAAAAGATTTTTCTGGTATGTCTTTTTTTCTGGTATGGTTCAATATGTATGTGGCTCACTATCAAGGTAGTAAACCCATAAAAATATCATGGAACTAGTAGAGAAATACTAAGTGTCAAAATGCACTCTTGACCTGCCTTTACAATGTCAGAATTCTTATTAATTCTCATTATGTGAAATGAGTTAATGTAATTAGCAGTAATGTTGTTGCCGCTGTGATACCCTAAGGATAGAGCAAGGCAGGCTTGGGAAGGAGAGGAAAGAGAACAACCCGAGTGAAGAGATACAGCCGGGAAAAAAAAAAAAAAAAAAAGAGCTTTCTGGCATACAAATCCTTCCTGTGGCCTAAACAAAAACATCAAGTAATTTTTTTTTCAGACCAACAGAAGGGCTGGCGTGCCCAAAAGTTCATCCTTTTTTTTTTTTTTTTTTTCCCTTCTTCTTCTAGTCCCTTCTTTAGCTAGTCTAATAAATATTGTTAGCTCTTCCTACAAGCTTTATCTAGTTTACACCCAGGCACTAAATGCAGATACTTCTGATATCAATTACAAGGGGAAAGAATATTTTCTGCTATTAAATGCCTGCTGTTATATCTCCACTGTCAGGTATGGACTATATCATAACTCCCACTTTATAACCGAAAATTAATTGGAGTAAAGAGATAATTGAGTCAGGCTTCTATCTGTCAAGGACCATTCATTCAGATGATACTGTAGCAGAAGTAGCAAACACTTCATGGCAAAAATATTTCCAAATGGTAGATTATCTTTTCTGGCTGGCCATCATTATGGGCACTACTTACCACCTGCTCAGCTGAGAAATCCTGCTGTGAAAAACAGTTTATACATTATTCAGGTTTAGTCAACAGATAGAGAAGGTTGACCTTGTCTCCTATGAAAAGAAGCAACATTTTTATTTCTTTTCCTGGTGGCAGCTCGCAGAAGAATAATGGCTATGATGATAATGAACAGCTTATTCATATTTCCAATGTGAAATACCAACAGCATGCTAATTAAGGAAGGTCACAGCACATGGGAGTGCAACGTGAACCTCTTAACCTTGAGGAATGATTAAGGAACTTTTATCTTTTGTTAAGAAATTCTAATCAGTTTTGGAATGGGCTGCTTGATGGTCTCTTTTGCATACCATTCCCCAAATCCTTCTGGAGGTCACAGCTATTTCCTCGCCTTGCTGGTATGCAGCCCAACAAAAGAGCCACATGTGCTCTCAGGTGGCCTGAGCTCATCTCAGCTGGCTTAAATATTTGTGAATATGAGCAAGATCAAAGACAGAATATCTCCGGGCTCCTGGGAAATCAGAGAGGGGAAGAGGAGGGCAAAAGGAAGGAGTCGGCGCTGGGGCACTGAGCCTCTGCCCCGCCGTGCCCAGCACCTCCCTCCCCTGTCCGACAGAGCTGTCCCCGCTCTCTGCTCCACCCAGGGCAAGATGAGGCCTTAGAGCTGCTAACAAGCTCCCCCTCACAGAGGGCTGAGGGAGCAGGGATGAACGGGGATTCTCCGGGATTGTGCCTCTGCTGTGTGGCGCTCGAGGCGTTATGTGATCTCTACAGCAGGAGGTCCCAAAGCCACCTAGCCCATTACAATTAAGAAGCAACCATCATTTTTAACAACCAGTGTCACCTGCTTTGGCTTGTTTAGTAGATATGCTAAGGGGAAAAAAGAAAGTATTTTCCTGGAAACACTCCAGCAGATATCACATTAAGTGGCTTATTTATTTTTTTTGTTGAAATGTATGCTAAGGTTACAAGAGGTCTTTTAGTCAAGCTTCATAGTCTCACATCTGACTATCTACACAGTAATTAGGTATTTCCAGTCCAGGCCCGTATCATTTTGAAAAGCTGAAGCAAATCTGCTATTTTGGAACCATCTGAGCATGAAAATTGTGATTTTTGCACTCCAGGAGGTCTCAGTCAATCCCCCCCCTCCCCCCTCCCCCAGTAAAGCTGACTAGAAATCTCTTATTGATTTTAACAGGAGATGGATTGGGCACTGAGAAAATTTTTCCGATCCCTTCTTGCATTTGAATGGCTCAAAAACAGCATGGTTTCAAATTTCAGAAATGAAAAAGTGGTGTCTTTTTTTAATTTGCTTAAGAATCAATTTTCTTGCTTCTCCTGCCTTTACAATCAGGTCAGTTTTATTAGGATTGAGGAGTTCTTACATCCCCTTGTCTTAGAACTGAAGAAATACAACAAGAAAGGGGAGGTTGACCTTATGTCAAATGCCAAATCTTATGCCATATACCCAAACTGAGGTCACTCCAGTAGCCCTGGGCTCCAGGTGGCCTCTCAGGAGCATCTCTGAGGAACGAGGCCATCCATGGGGCCATGTGAGAGTGCTGGCGATGGGGCCTGTTGTGACAGGATGGAGAGCTCCGTTACCTCTCTCAGCGGATGACACAAGTTACCCGTTGGTTATGGAAAGTGCAGGGGTTAATTGAAATTATAATTGCTGTAGCCTTAGTAAACAGGTCACAGCTTTCAATTAAACGTGTGACTGCAGGTAAGCATTTTTGCTCACTCTATTGGCTTGGGTGAAGCAAAATACAGAAATAAATACCTGCTAAGTAGGTCCTGCTACCTAATCTCCTCTACAGGGGCAAACCGAGTGCTTAAAGCAAGAATTGAAAAAAAATTGGCTTGTGACCCTCTGTACAAAGATAATCATGAAATGAAGAGAGGGGAGCCTGGTCAGCTGGCAAAGAGGGCCTTGCCAGCAGGCCATTCACTCCAGCCTGCATGAAACACTCTCCTTTAGGTAAGGACTGGCAGCAGCCAGCAAGAGCAGGAATGGCAAAGGTGGCAGAGCGCAGAAGCAGCTCTGCCTCTCCCTCTCCTCGGAGATGCTCCAGCCGGGGAGGACTTAGAGGTGCCTGAAACGCCCGTTGTTTTCACAGGAACCTGTTGGTGTACAGCGCCTGCTCCTTGTTCTCTGTGCGGCTCCTGCTGCTGAGTCATGGCTCGGCCACGGCCACGCGGCTCCCGGGCTCGGGGCGCACGGCCACGTTGGCCCCAGCTGCCTGGGTCTCGCCAGCCCTGCTCGCGAGGGGCCGTCTGCACGGGGGCCCGAGCGGGAAAGCGCTGAGGCGACTCCGGGTGAGGAGTCTCTCTGCTGTAAAACCAGGAGCTTCCCCTTCCTCCTGCCCGCCGGAGCAGGCACAGTCTCTTGCCACGGGGATCCTGCCTGGGTTAACACGGGTCTCAGCTCCGGCCTTCTTGGAGATGGGAACGGGTGTGGAAAGCAAACAAGCTTCACCGCCCCCAAGGCTGTGCATCTACGTCAGAGCAGAAGGACTTCTGGCTGAGGAGGGTGAGGAAGCTGCTCTTTTCAGCAGCGTAACTTGAAAAAACACATTCAAGTGTTGAGAGACATTCAGAAAGGCCAAAAGAGTGTTTAAGAAAAACAGGAAGCTTTTGAACTATTATTTTCAAACTGACCATGGCCAGGCATAGAGACTGCTGAGTTTTCTTACTCACAGACAGAAACAACACGAGACACCACATTTGCAACATCATCCATTTCCACTTGACGCAGTGCACAAAGGTTGGGGCAGAAAGGGAGAAGTCTGACACTAAACACACAAGGAAAGCCACAACCCTCTGTGCGTGAAAGCGAATGTGTAGGTACAGGAAAGCAAAGGCAACGGTCTGTAAAGCTGAAGCAAGCAGGTAACTCGGGCAAAAAAAATGTACATAGAACATATTGATAAACATTTGGTAAATTATATTTAATGATCCTGAAAAACAAAGTAATACTATTCCTAAAAATCTCAGCTTTTTACAGCTGAGTAAATGATTTTTTTCAGAGTTTTACAGAGTAAATGATTGTGTTAAGGATCTCAGAGCAGGAAAGGTCTTTCTTAACTTGGTTTCAAAAGCTTGAGTTCAGACTCAAACCCTCAAACCGCACAGTAACTACTGTCCACTATACAGTGGATTAACTATAAGAGTGTTGTGAGGCTGACCTAAGAGGAGCTCAAGCAAAGAATATGCCAAGGAAAAATAGGAAAGCTGTTTATGTTTAATGAACAGAGTGAATATGGTGCAAATTTTGGATTTCAACATGATTCAACCTATGCATTCCTAGAAGTTTAAAGACAGAAGATTGGAATCAAGTTGTTAAATGTCTATCAAGCTGACTGCCAAGTTTTGAGCTTTTAGCCAAATTAAAGAATGCGCGACTTGAGTGTGCCTTTTTATGAAAACACATAGTATCCAATGGGACAAGTATAAGTTGGAGTGTGGTTTTGACTAAATTCTGGTGGATATTAAAAAAAATAAATTACTTCACTACTGCTAAAAACAAAAGAAGTGTAGCAAAAGAGTATCCATTATTTATTGTACCTCCATAAAATGACTGTTCTTAAGCGGTGGAATTTGATAACAGCTTCAGCCTCTGTTACTGACATACTATTATTTTGTGTAGCTGTTATAATACATTCTCTGACCAGCTGGCAATGGGAGAAGTTATTTTTAGAGAAGTGAAAAGCTCCTTGATTGAACAGGATGGTTTGGAATAAATCATCCCGCCCACAACAGGTCGCAAACCTTCCCAAGGGTCAAGGTCTGATCACCACAAGCAGTTGCTTAGATGCCCAAGGGAAAAACATCCCCACGGGCCCTGCTTTCCCCTTGCAAAAGATCCTCGGTCTCCGCAGTACGTTAAGGAGCGATATAAACTGCCTGTGTTTGCCATGCAGATGTTGTGGCATTAACAACAAACCATTTACAGTCCCCAAGCGAATGTCAGAGCTGTTGTTTGCTTGCTCCGAGCACTCGACACCAGGACAGCTGCCAGGAGCAACCTGAGACGCTCGGAGCAACCGCGGCGCCCGCGCGGGGATCGGCAGCGACGCGGCGGCGTGCGCGGCGCTGCACCCAACACGCAAGCAAGTGGCGCTGACAGGAGTGCGGGGCTGTTGCAAGGCGGGCTGCAAACCTGCGCCTTGGCACAGCAAAGCGAGCCCGTCAATACGTGTCCCTTCCCCTGCCTGGTGAGTGTTCGCTCTTCAATATTTAATAGGCTCCGGGCAGCCGCACATCTGGTGTCCCCAGCCAAAACCCCGCAGCTACTGGGCTACCCCCCCACACAGACATCTCCCGTGTGTCCAAGCACTGTTCAGGGGCTGGGAAGGCCGTTCCCCTGTGACCAGCGTTATCTTTGCTCGCCCGCCTCAGGTTTGCCTGTGCCTTTGCTTCTGCTCAGACCCTAGACTTGGCCCAATGAAGGATGCACAGCTCTTCACATATGCCCTTTCCTGGTCACCTTTGGCATAGGTTTAGGAAGTGTTTCAGCAGCCCTGGATCTGCACCCGTGGTTCCCACATGCCACCCTCGGCACCCAAACTGCCTTCGCGTGGAATTGCTCCCAAGCCACAAATTGTTGCCTGTAACTGATGGGGCCTCGAGCTGACATGTGAAGAGGGGAGCAAACAGAAGGCTGAAGGAGACTTGGGCCAAGAGGAATTCCTAGAGCCAGTGTTACTGCTGAGGCCAGGGCATCCTGCAGCTTCCCTGCTAATCCAGCCAGTAGAAAGACTCCTGTTGGCATCATTGGCTTGGGATCAGGTCTCCAGTGTTAGAAGGAAGGAAGATGTGTTTTAGTAAATTCTTCAACTAGCCAGGCGGAATTGTTCCTGTAATTTTTTCTACTAATAAATTTTCTCTGCATATTTCTCAGAAAAAAAAAAATCAGGATCAATTCTGGCACATGCATATTAGCTTGGGAGTGAATTTGCCATGTATGGGTGCATTTATCGAAAAGATTAATGACTCACTCAGGAATTCCCTTAAAGAAATTATATGTAAAAAAAACCACATCATTCTCCGGTGAAAAACTTAAAAGATACAGAATATGTATATATGCTCCAGATATGTTTAATTTTGCTGGAATCAATGGAGTAACTGTGGCTTTGCAGCAATGTAACTTAACAAAACTTAATGTCTGCAGCTTATACAGTCTGTGAAATGTTCTGGAATACTTCAGAACAAAAGAAGTGGGATTATCTCTATGACATGGAAAATGTGCATTTGAAAACTATTTTTCTGCTGAGCCACAGGTTCAACAGAAAAAAGAAAGTAGCCGTCCACGTGGAACCAGCTACTAACTGGGGTGCCATCCGTTAACACAGTCCTGTCTTCAGTGGTAAGATGAGATCCGTGCGAGAAGCATTTTCAGCCGTTGGTGAGATATCAGCTAGAGCCAAGGCAGAGTTTAGGCAACAGATGGTTCTTAAAGGTTCTTTTCCCTAAGAAAGCAATATAAATACCTAATACCTATACCTATGTACCTACAGTGCATATATGTGTATATATAAATACACATATATGTTATATATATGAGTATATATAAATACACATATATGTTATATATATGTACACACAGTCACAGGTACAACTTGGTGTTATTCTTTTTTATCACTTATGAGTCTTTCAAATTTAAATAAAGCATGGATTAAAGTTTTTGAACGTTATATATATATAAATATAGTCACATACACACAAAAAATACCCTATGTCTTGTACTTGAGGCGATCCATTATAACACCTCATCCCAACATTCTTCTAACTTGCTGTTAGAAAGCAGAAATTACTTTTTCTTTCGACATAACATGGCATGTCTCTTCTGACTCTTTGATCACTGATGTCCCCTCCGAACTGGTACTGACCTAGCTGAGAGCTATTCACTCCTCTCCCACTAAATCGGTTAGATTTCTATCTGCACCCTTTTTTGTCTAACCTCAATAATGTGTCTCTGTTGTCCTCTGTGACTTGCATTTGGAATATTTTCTCCAGAAATCTAGGTCTGAACCATGGACACCAAACCACATTAAGAACAGCTACCTCTGCCAGTGTGCTGTCTAATATTATCTACCACTCCATTCTCCTGAATTTCTGAGATTGAAGCCTTTAAATCTCATGCAGCTGCTTAGGGTACTTCCTCTGCAGCCGATAAAAGCAATCCATGCTTTGGCACGTGCCCACAGCACCATGGTTTTATAGATAGTGGATAGAAGGCCTGTTCAGCTGATGGCTTTTAATGACCTGCTCAGCTCTGCTCTTGAGGCTTCTTTCCAGCTGCTCACGCCTGTCAGGTGGAGAACTGCTTCCGTTGGCCTTTCCTGCTTCCCGGGCTCTCCTGCTCCCACCCTATCAGGCTTTCCCTACCTGAGCCTGGATATTCTCTGTACAGGGGAGAGCTGGGTGCACATTACCAAGTGAGCCCTCTTTGAGGCAGACCTTGAAAGAGGGTCAAAATCCCCCGAGCACTTGATGAGTGCCCCACATTGCAGTGCCAGCCTCGTGCCCTGCTGCTTCCCAGGGCAGGGGGACAGGACTGGGCAGGAGCCGGGTCCTTTATCCTCTTCGTCCTTTTGTCCCCCTGCAGAACATTACAAATACAGCAGGGTGTTTGCTCCCAAGTGCGTAATCTCCTCTTGGCGAGCTCCGTGCCTATCAGTCTGACAGCGATACTGCTGTGGTATGCGGAGTCGCTGTCTAGTCTATTCTATCTGGCTCTTAGCTATGCCATGCTGATAAACTGAGTTTCAGCTGAAACTGCACTGCTGACAGAAACAGATTATGTGATTAATAATACCGTGCAGGTTTGCGGTAGCCTCTGGATCGCTTGTACGCTGCCCCGGCACTCCTCCATGGCATGAGGGCTTTGGGATGTGCCCTGAGCTCCCACATACCTGCCCAGTAGCTCCCAAGACAACACTGCCCATAACTATGTTCCCTCTGCAGAAGGGAAGATGTGGAGAGCAAACCAAACTCAGTGTCCATTTGTCAAAACCCTGTGGATCATTAGCAGTGTATAGCTCGAAGGTGGCACTTCCAACCAGAGCAGGAAAAGGTAGCCCCTTTGCAGGGCTTTTCTGCAGGCCCTTCCCGCCAGCCTGCTCTTCCACTGTGCTCAGTGCATGCCTGCGTCTCTGCTCACCTGAGCGCCTGCTCACCCTCCAAAAGAAGGGATTCAGCCCTTAAAAGGCAGTGAATATTCCTGTCATTCAGTTAATGCCAGCTCTGACTCACGCTGGATCAGGCCAAACCAGTTCTCTGACGCGGACAGCTCTCCCCATGGGACAAGGAAATCAGCATCATCCTCATTTAATTTTGGCCACAGCTCAGAGCTCCAGGCTGTTTGCATTATCTCTGCACAAGGTCTTACCCCAATGAGTCTTTGCCTGAAAGTTTTAAGGCTGTGTTTTTCTATGTCTTTCCAAGCCTGCTCATACAGCCTGCAGCATTTATTCTACTGCAGAAATGAAAGACCTGTATGTTAAAAACTGTTGAGCAGCCCTCCTCGCGCTCTCTCCTCACGCAGGGCCATGGGACCTGCAGGGCAGACACCGAGTGACGGGCGGTCAGCACGGGAACACCAGCCCGTAGGTGCCTTCAACACACGCCTGATGCTGGGGTGCTGGGTGGAAATAAAGGTGGAAAAGCTGTCCCTCCTTGTGAAGGTAACAATGATGTGGAGCTTCTTCAGAATGGACAGGGTTTCCGTAAGAGTCACATCTTCGTGTCGCTTGGGAGATTCAGTTGCCAATGTAAAATGGTCTTTGTAGTATTAATATCTGTTGAGCGAGACTGCTTGAGCTCCTTGGGCCTGGGTAGTTTAGAAAGGGCTGCTCCGCCGTGCCGGGGCAAGGTGTGCGCATGGCTGCTGCCACAGGGGGAATCTTTCCTGTATCCCAGTACCTTGGACCATTGTGGCTTTGGGGCTAAAGCGGTGACCAATGAGAAACCTCCAAATGAAATTATAATTAAAAATCCCTCTTTTATCTCCCAACCAGCATCAAATACCAAACACTAAATAATTACGCCAATGATTGGTGTAATATGCCAGCTGTATTGTTACTAATAGCAAGAGAATTTCTCCTTGGTCATGAGCACTCTGCTGCCATCTCTTTCTTCTTGTGATGGTGCAACTAGCATTTGGCCTCCTGATGTGACTCTGAACATTTCCAAAGTCTGTCAGAAAGGGAGAAAATATCCCACTTTACACACCTGTGTTGAGCTCTCAATAACCATCAGTAGAATATAGGAAGAAATTCAGAACAGATGTAATATACAAGAGAGGGACTAAGTGTTCAAAAAGAGTTTTGCATTTACTATCTTAGCCTTTGCTTCTGTTGAAGTTATGATTCTTATAAGCTCAAATAAAAGTGAATTGCATCCTCTGCTCTATTGCTTTCTTTTATCACAAGGAAACCCTTCCTGCATATTTTTACCTTACTGTTAAAATCATTTTCCCGCAAGATTGATATATAATAAAATCTATTTATTCCTCAGCACATGGATCACCTTGTGACTAACACTCACGCCCGCGCATCCAGGAGCTGCTGTCAGCCCGGGAAGAAATCCCCCTGGCCAAACCCAGAGCGCTTATTGAGCTAAGGGAAAAAATTTGGCCGTGAGATGAGCCCAGGATGGCTTTTTATGTCCACATGGCAAGGTATCAAAGTGCTTTTGATAGACTCCGTGCTGTTAGATGAGAGTATTCCCACAGTGTGGCTACTCAAAAGCCTGCATTACTTGGAAAGTAACATATTTTTTAAGCAAACAATGACTTTCAGAAAAATGTCCAGAAGCTTTGACCTCCCCCCCCATCTATATAGTCATTTTTATGCCATTTTTCATCTCCTTATACAGTCATTTTACATCTCCTTTATTCTTGCCAAGATTGAGACACTTCCATGAATTTTCTAAAGCTGTGAAACAACCAAGCAGCAGAGCAAACAGTGCTGTTAATGGTGTTCAGGTCTTTGGGAATGTAAAGGCAGTCTCTTGATAAATAAACTAGAAATAAAAGACAAGTCATATTAATGCTATAGAAGCGGCTAAAATCTAAAACTGCATAGAAATGAGCATGGCGGGGGGAAGGTTATGAAAATGGCCAGTGGCCTTTTTTATCCACACCACTTCTGTGTCTGACAGATTAAGGTATGTGATAAGCTGGCACCAATTAAAGTTCTCTCTGTAAAGCAGAAAGCCAAAGGTTTTCACGTATGGCCAGCTCAATCTTCTATGAAGTGATGTTACAGACTGAATTCCTTCCTTCCTTCCTTCCTTCCTTCCTTCCTTCCTTCCTTCCTTCCTTCCGTCCTGCCTTCCTTCCGTCCCTCCTCCGT
>JAWLRI010001005.1:711512-722105 GCA_034781795.1 Crypturellus tataupa
TTCCTTCCTTCCTTCCTTCCTTCCTTCCTTCCTTCCTTCCTTCCTTCCTTCCTTCCTTCCTTCCTTCCTTCCCTCCTCCTTCTCTCTCTCTCTTTCTCTTTTTCTTACTTTTTCTCTCTCTCTCTCTTTCTCTTTCTTTTTCTTTCTCTCCTGTCTCTCCCCCTCTTTCTCTCTCCCTCTCTCTTTCTCCCCCCGTGTCCCTCCTACTCGCACACATGCTGCCAGTGGAGCCCTTGGCGCGGCAGCCAGCAAGAGCCAGTTGCTCTCGGCCACATGCGCAGCTCAGGCTTTGAGCCGGCTCGTGCAGCTGCCAGGAATTTCCTGGGGCTGCCCGTAGGCCCTGCTGACCCAAGTGGCACAGAAAATCCTGGAACGGCTGCAGTGCATTAATCTTTCGCCAGGAGGGACGGGAAGGCCCTGCCAAGGCCTATTGAATTACAGACACGTGCGGGTTCCTGCTGTCGTCGCGCGGACGAGCGGAGCTCGGCCCCAGTTGTTGTGTCGTGCGGCCACGGCCGCGGCTGCGGAGAGCGCTGGGATGACAGATGCAGGAGGGGGGACCGTATTTTCCAGTCTTTCTAAATATTTGCTTTTTCCATTTCTGACCACCGTTTGTTTTTCCCTCAGGCCAGGCCAGAATTAATAAAAGATAAGGAATCTCTTCTGTTCGAGTCATCCCAGAAACAGACCAGAGTTTGCACTGAGCTGATATGTCCTAAGTAAACCCGACCTTCAAACATTTTCTCCTGCACACATAGAGGCCACAAACAAAACCAGTCTGTCCTACAAACTGTTCCACCCTTCCTCTACAAGGCAAGAGAAGAATGCAAAAGCAGTGTTTATTATTAAAAAAAAAAAATCTGGATGATGATCCAAATTTTCTACTGTGAATGATTTTCCTGACTTGAGTTGATAGTATTATATTTTTTTTTCTTTTTTGGGGGGGTGGGCAGCTGTTTCCTTTAATATTTTTATCTCTAGTAACATCACAACATGCACAACAGTTCATAATCTTGAAAAAAAGGAATTACATTATTCTTATATATAAAAGACACCTCTTAATCCATGCAACTTGGGGATGAAATACATACATAAGAAAAAGCTCAATGGAGCTCTGCAGAGAATGAACATAAGGCCCAATATACCAATACCAATACACCCAGGGATACCAGAAAGCTGCCACTTAAAATAATTATTTGAAAAAAAAAAACTTGAGGAGGGAAAAGACCCATTCCAGGGAATTATTGGTAAAAAAGGGGGGTAGAACAATATAAACAGTCGCTCAAGGAGGAATGCATTAGCAGTTTTTATGTGTATTTTTTAAACACAAAAAATATTAATAAAAACTAAACTATATTCCTGGGCTGAATTGTACAAGCAACCTGAGAAACCAATGCTGTTCTGATGCAGCTGGCCAACAGATATACTTTTACACCCTTCTTCAGAAAGCTGTTAAAGCCCTAAATCTAATTTCTCCTGGCGGTGTAGTTGATGTGACCTTAGAAAGACTTTACAAGTGCTCTATTTTTACTATTTCCACAGTTTTAGGGCCCTTAGTGAACTCTGCAAAGTGAGATTTTATGTAGGACCTGTATGAGTGTTACAAAGGGACATGATTTTTCAAAGCACGGCACAGGTGAAGACTGAAACTCTCATGTGCAGATGTGGAGGCTTATCCGTGCTATCTTGAGGGGGCAGAAGTAATAACAAAAGGTGCCGAAATGGGAAATTAGGCCCCTGATGGGGCAGGTACAGCTTTCCCGTTACCCGAACATGGAAGCCCTGGGCCTGTCTCCCGAGGAAAGAGACTATTTGTGTCTCCTTCAGGTGAGCTTTTCTGAGCTGCCAGGCTGCTCAGCTCCGACATGCTGCCGAGCAGCTACATGTCAGGGAGCTGTGTGCGAAGAGCCAGCCCTACAGATCTACAATGCACATTCTGGACGCTCTCTGATCCATTTCCTTAATCATGAGGCTGATTCCGAGGGCAATTGCTTTTAGCTCTCCTTTCAACTCATTTTGCTTTCCTTGGAAACTGTAATGAATCTTTTTTCTTATTCTCCACCAGCCTTCAAGCCAGTGGCTTTTCTTCGAGGCAGTCATACACACAGCGAACACCTGACAGGCCCTGTTGTATTAGAAGCACCGGAGTGTGAAGCAAAATAATTAAGTGGGGCTGACGTGGTTTCAAAGGGGCTTGCTGGTCTCTCCGTGACAATTAGACGGCCTCTGAGCACTACCCTGCAAGCAGGGCGAGCGTGGGCAGCAGTGGGCTCTGGGTTATCACCACTGGTAGATTCATTCCTCTCCTAAGAATTGTTAAATACTGGGTTTTGAGGGGAAAAAGACCTATGAGAGGTCTGTGTCTGACTCACTATGTGAGTAGGTGTCTGTAGGACCGAGGCAGTGCGAAGGTGCCTTCACGGCTGAGCCTGCACAAGCGGGCTGGGACTGAGCTGCCCACGTGGCTGCCGGTCACGCCAGGAGTGCTGCCACCTTCCACCTCTGGAGCCTTGAGATTCCCCTGCTCTGATGTTCCCGGGCGCCTCCCAGTGCCTGCGCGTGGCGGGGTTGGTGTGCGGAATCGGGAAGGTCGACCGCTTCGGAGCTTGTTCAGATATCAGAGCAATTTGATGAGCGTGTCCTGAGGGCTGCAGGGTGCTGGACGCAGCCCCTGAGAGCCGAGCGCGAGGCAGTGCGGAGGGCAGCGCGCAGCAGCGCGGCCCTGGAGGCGCGATGTGGCAAAGCATCTAGAGCCATCGGGGCAACCCCAGTCTTGGGGAGCGCAGCCAGAGGGCAATTACCAGGCAGCTAATTTCGCAGCAAGGCTTTTGCTTCCTCCCTCCGCCCCTGGAAACCAGTAAACCCTCGTGTCTAGCTAATGAAAGAGAAAAGGAAGAAAGGGCTCCTAATAGGGGTCATTAGCAAGTGGGGCTGAGAAAAAGAATGTCAAGTGATATAAGTCAGATGAGATACAGCTTTTAAGCGGGCACCATTAATTACATGCTCGGGGTGAGCTGAGTGTGTTACTCATGTGTGATGTGGGGCAAGGATAATCATCTGTCAGCGTCTTACTGAACACGGGCAAACACAAGCTGAGTTTGACCTCGGGGACAGGAGCTGTCGTTTGGAGAAATTCCTGTTACAAGGCAGCCAGCTGCAGCATCCAAAAAGGGACACAGGGCTGAAATGGGCTTTAGGTGGAATTTAATCTCTTGAAGTCTAAAGGAGAGAGGAATGTGCACACAGATGGCTATGGCTAGGCGCAGGAGAACACATTTGTGTAGTCACAGGCCCAGCCGCACGTGTATTACATTTGTGTGCATGTATGTGTACTCACACACACATTCACTGTCCCTAGCACTAAAAGCAAAGCCCCAGAGAGTCAATCTGCGCCTTGATGTGCCCGTGCCGTGCTGCCACATGGACGCGCGCCCCCACGATGCCCCCGGTGCCACGGCCACGGTGCTGGCCACGAGCAGGGTGTTCCTTCCCTGTCCTGAGCAAGAGGTTTGCACTGAGGGTGGACTACGATCCCTGCCACAGCAGTTGTTATCCTACGACAGCTCCATCCAGGACGAAATACAGCCTGGCCCCATGTCCTCCGAGGTGCATGGCTGGTGACAGAGTGCTCCGCTACTTGATCCTGTGGATTTATGGAAATACTTTTTTCTCTCTTTTCCCCCCCTCACTTTTGAGTCTATCTCAGAAATACAGTCTGGCTAACTGCTTGGTTGAGCGATGAATAAAACTTCACTGTGTATCCCCTGACAAATGAGCCCTTGTTGGCTTCAGGATTTCCGTGAGATAAATGTTGACTTTGCTTCGCACGACTCTTGCAGGCTCGGACATGTGTATTGCACAAATCACTTCCTTTCTGTGCGAGAGGAGGAAAAAGCCATGAGGGCAGCACCCCCGATGCTCCAGGTTCAATGCACTTCTCAGCCCAGCCATGAACGTCGCCAGGCTTGGTGGCACGCAAGGCGTGTGCCGGTAGGAATGCTTCTTCAAACAGACACCCTGGGTTTGCCACAGCATCTCCATTCAGCAGCACTTCTATCCTGACATTTGAAAGTGGAAAAAAGAACTAACCATTTTAGCATTTTTGTCCCAAAGTATTCAGCTAGCAAATGCCACAGATTCTGGCTCCTCAGTTTTATTCATTGAACTTCCCAGTGATAGTGCTGTTCTTCCTGAGAACAGTAATAAGTACAGGAGTTGATGAGTCTTGGTTGAATTTTATTGGGCTGTATGTGACTTTTTATAAAAAATAGCTGTATCTGAGTGATTTTCATCCTCTTAAGAAACAGGGATGAAATTGCCCCCTCCCCACCAAAAAAAAGTATATTGTGTTTTGTCGTGATGCCAACAGAGAAGGAAAAGGAGTTGTTGCAGACTTTCTGCCCTCTGCAAACTTGGGACTTGCTGGGTAATTTTTAACTCTGCAGCAACAGTTGTCAAAGGATGATATATTGATGCTTCTTACCTCCAAATGACACAGACCTAAAATCTCAACCCTTTACCTGCTTGTTTCCAGGAACCTGAAAGAGCTGTTCTTCCCCCACTCTGCCTCCCCTCTTCCCCATCCATTTAAGAGAAGAAAAAAACATTCCAAATAAAACAATAGAAAAAGCCTTTTTCCATCAGCCCTGCAGACTGTCCGGGGAGGCGACATGGAGTTTGACCAACAGATGAGTATGAGTAAACTAAAAGAGTGCTCAGGGGACTCGTTCTGATCTAACAGAGATAAATTTGACACCCCTGCAATTCTCTTGACAAAAGCTAACTTACTCCTGATTTGCACTGGTGCAATTCAACTTGCCAGAGCAGAATGAAAAATTGGGAAAACTGCATGGGCCTGGACACCTTCCTAGCTGTCCCTCTGGTTTTCTTGTCGAAATTCTTCCCTGACATTCCAGGCCATGCCTGTGCATCATTCCCTGCCATAGGTTTTCGGCGGCATCTTAGGACTCTGGAAAGACGGAAGGAGTTTTGACTAAAAAGCCAAGAATTCCATTTCTCTAGAAAAATACAGAAGAGTGCATTTTCTGAACTGTTGCCTTTTGTTTGCCTGGATTGCTTCTTTATTTGCTCAGAGCAAGTGCTCCAAGCTCCACAGATGCTGAGCTGACTCAACCAAGCTAAACTGATAGCAGTTCCCTGACTTCAAACAGTAACACAGTGTTGAAGAGGTATCTGATATATTTGGCAGGAATGAAGCAGTTAATGTTTTATCAGCCTGAGGTTAATGATACACACAGCATTAGGGTTTCTACTTGTGTTCTCATAAGATTTTCCATATATTGTATTGTAAATGTTGTCTGATTTGGTTTTGGTGCTGTGGAGGTAACCCCATAAATTGAAGTGCCAAGCAACATAACTAAATGTTGTTCCATCATGTATGGGAATTTTCCTCAGATGATGTCCACACTTCAGCGAAATTTCACCAGTGACAGACCATCACCAGAAATGCCTCGGTAGCGGTGCTGGGAATGGAGACCCCAGTATGTGATCAGTTACGGCTTGCTTTCCTGTAGATATAGACCTTCCTCTATCATTGGTGAGACAGGAGCAAAAAACACACCTGCTTCCTATTGATGTTACATAAGATTAATCCAGAATGGCTACAGAAAAGGGTGACCATATTCAAGTTCCTTCTTTTTTCTTTTAAATGATGTAAATCATCCTTTATGGTTTGTGTGAGTCCCATTTGTGCACAATAGGTAGAAGTCAAGCCAGAAGTCTGGATTTTGCTGGAATCTTTTGAACAGAGTCCTCGTGGCGTACATAAATAGATTTTGCTCAGATTTTTTCTCCTGCTGTAGGGTGGATGGAGAACCAATCTTCAAATCTGAATTTATACACTGAATCAAACTGCTGGTCAGAATGAATGACTGATGAAATCCAGTATTTATTTACCAAGTTTGTTCAACCACCAGGAGCATGACATCCAAAATTAATCGTGCCACTCTAATCGCAAGATTACTTTATAAGATAGTGGCAGTCTTGGGAATTATATCTCTTGCCAAATTACAAACAAAGCTCCCACCTTCTGCAAATTTATATTTCCTATGTTGTTCGATATCTACTAACACTGATTTTAGTTAAATAGACACAGATAGCTTCATATTAGGACTGTGCCACAAAGGAAAAATAGCAAACGTGTCCACATGAGCGTTTGCTGATATGTTATCCTCGTGCCAGTCCAGTGACATGGAAACTTAGCAGATATGACAAGGAATGTTAGCCCTTTCCGTGAAACTTTTGCAATAGTAAAGGCTTAAGGGTGTCCCATGGTTTAGAGACAGATCCAAATGCCAGGGAACCTGCAAATAGTCATCACCTTGACTTCAGCGAGATGGGAATTAAGACCTGGAGAGGAAATGGCAGCCCAAACCAGTTACTTGAGATGTGTACATGCTTTCCTATTGGCCTTGGGTCATCAATATATATGGACACTACTGATTTTCTAGGCTCTTAGGTTGGCGGTGCACCGAGAGGTTTGCAAACTGAGTACAGTGTGGGATAGCACATGCATCCTCTGGGCAGATTTTGGAGATAGTAGAATATTTGTGTTCCCTGTTATGAACTTGTGTTATATTTACTGTGGAAGTAGGAACTGTAGGGAGCAGTATATGTTATCATTATTTTATAAAACGTCATGCTGGTGATCTCCATGAGTTAGCATAACAGCCTCTTAATCTTCTGGGCTGTGTCAGGTCTTGCTGTGTTCAGTGCTTTTCACTGCTCCCCACATGGCTTAATAATTAGTGCCTGCTTCTCTGAGGTGCTGGGCAACCATGAATCCCAGTTACTTTCATGAGAACTAAGGCCATGAAGCAATCACGCTGCTGCCTTGCAGGGCTACTGCACCGCCCAGGTCCCCACCTGTGCCTCATGTGCAGCAGAGTGCCGCTTTCCGTGCAAAACAAGCAAGGAGCAGGGTAATAAATCACAGTAATTAATAACTCAGTAGACAACGAGTGCTCTCGTGAGAATTTCCTACTTGTGCTGTCAAATTTTGTGTCGTGGGCTGGCGGGTCGCGTAGCGCAGCTGGGGCCCATGCACAGCTCCGAAGGGGCTCTCCCCTTGGAAGGGCTCTCTCCTTGGAAGGGCTCTCCCCTCGGAAGGGCTCTCCCCTTGGAAGGGCTCTCCCCTCGGAAGGGCTCTCCCCTTGGAAGGGGTTCTCCCCTCACTATGGCTGTGCAGCAATGCCTGCTCTGGGCGGCAGCCAGGGCAGAGGGGAAGCTTTCCAGGCAGCTGTGTGGTGCTGCTTGCGGCCGCGCTGGGAAGCCAGGACGCCTCTGCCCACAAACATTGCTCCTCGGTTGCAGCCAGGGGAGTGATTGTGCTGCGCTTCGTTGCGTGCTGCACGTGGCCAGCAAGCCGCACTCTGTTTGAAGGAACACGCCACCTCCCTTCCCGAGACTGCTGTAACACTGTGAACAAATAGCTAGAGGGAGGAAAATTCAAAAATTTTTCTCTTTTTCTTTCCCTTTGCTTTCCATTTCAGACAAAGCAGAAATCCACTGCAGATTCAGCTATCTATAAAGGCATGCCTGCAAAAGGAATTTGATTTACTTGCTGAAATGAATGCGTGGTTTTTATTATGCATGGCAGGTATGGTTGGAATCCAAGTATGAAAATTGTATTTTACACTACAGACCCTTGGATAATGAACTAAATGGCAACATGAACCTATATACCATTGGAAAAATGCCACTATATGAAAGTATTTTGAAAAAGCTAGGAAGAAAACTATAGGAGAAAAGCAGAGAAGCTATTTTCAGTTTGTAACACATTTGCTGTTCTTTATATCCTTTTTGACTACAGATTGCAATGCCTGCATCAGAACAAAAGATAAATTGTGGCTGGTCTCATCTATGCATCATCTTCAGCCATGGGTCTCTTTGCTGCCCCATTCTAGCACCACGGCCCCACCCCGTCTCCAGGACACAGAAAACACCAGGTGGAAGAGAGAAAAAGCGCAGGCTCTGCTCTCATCCTGGCATTGGGTCAGGATAGAACAGGGGTATCCTGAAAGACCCCAGATTCAATTATTTTATTCTAACTGCCCACCAGAGATTTTGGTCCTCCTTTTTTTTTTTTTGTATTGTGGAGTCATTATTTTTAAAATGTATCATCTTTTGCATGTTTCCCCAGAGGAGCCTCATTTGCAGAGGATGAGTGATCAGCACAAGAGCACATCAAGTTCCCTTTCAGAACCTTCAACTGCCCAGTCACTCACTGTTTGGTTTTCTGGCATCTTTCAGGGAGGGAAATCATCGCATCCAAAGTGTCTGATGATAAGCGGCAGTGACAAGGCTGGCTGGGTATCCACACTTTCCTGCTTCCAAGAGTCCGTACGCTTGCAAAAGCAGTTTGCATTGTAGGGTGCAGCCTTTCCACTGGCTGCATGAACGCGAGAAGATGCAGCCCCGAGCAGACCATGCTCGCCCCTGCTCCGGAGCTGACGGCGGATCCTAGAGCTGTCTGGAATTGCCGTAGACCCTGCAATTGCTGAAACCCTGAGTCCTGCAGAGACACAGCACTCAGGGCAGGGATGGCCTAGGCTCTAAGATTCTGCAAAAAGCCATATCATGCAGCAGAAAAAGTTTCCAGGCTGGTAGCTCTTTGTTTCACACCACGCCCAACGTTTGAGCTGAGAAGAGGAAAAGCTAAGTATACTGAATTGCACATTTCTAAAGAGGATCTTTCCACAGTAATAAGGGAGTTAGCTTTAGGAAGTAAAGACAAGGACAGCAGGTAAAGGACAAACGAGAGTGAGAGCTCTCACATGTGAGAACACATCATGAGATATTAGACTTCAGAAATGGTATCTAAGTACGAGCATTATCAGCTGGATCCTCTACTTCTCCTCTCATCCCCAGAATCAACCTTCTCAGACTGTTCCCAAGACAGGAGAATAAGCCAGGATTTCCCGTCACAGCTACTTGCCCCTTTCTACTCACCTCTCTTTCAGGGAGCTCTGAAATAAATTTAATACTGAATTTAATATGATAGTGCCTCCTGCTAAATTCAGGAATGTGTGAATAATGTTACTTTCCCCCAACAAGCAACATGTATCTTCCTTCCTTCCTTCCTTCCTTCCTTCCTTCCTTCCTTCCTTCCTTCCTTCCTTCCTTCCTTCCTTCCTTCCTTCCTCCCTCCCTTCCTTCCTTCCTTCCTTCCTTCCTCTCACAGAAAACATGTGATCCACCTAACACTCATGTTTTGTTCCTATTTCCAGCTACATGCATTTCACTGTGTCACCAGTGGAACACGGCTTTCCTGCTTGACACAAGTGTGTTGTATATTCTCCATACTGTGTCAGGAGCAACATTATATGAGTAGTGGCTTATGGTCCCAAACCTCATTTATACTTAAGTCTTTTCAGAAAAAATGGGTAAATCAGTGTGTGCATGCGCTCCTATTTGAGATGGACATTTCTGCTCTCATTTTCCTCTTTTACCTGAAAGTTGTCCCCCTGTCGCTGCAAACTGGCTTGGCAGAGGTGATAGCAAAGGGAACTGGGAATAAGGGGTGAAGTTCTTATTCAGATATGCTATGCCTGTAATCAAATTCACTGCAGAAGAAAGCCATGAAATGCAGGATGGAGAAGACCTCGGCCTCCTCCGTAGGGCAACCGTAGACATGTGGCCAAGCATGGGGCTGCCGCACTGCTCAGGGCTGCGGTGCCCTAGGACGACTCGAGTACTTGGAAAGAAAAGTTCCCCAAATACATATAGTCAGAGCAGGGGGGGTTGGACTAGATGATCTCTAGAGGTCCCTTCCAACCTCAACCACTCTGTGATTCTGTGTGAAAGTAGAGCATTCCCTAATGATGATCATGAAAAGACTGATTTCACTGTGTGTACAGAATTGCTTATTTTAACTGCTTAGTTTTACTTTTAGTTTTGAAAAAATAAAGTTAAGACTTTGTGTGATTGACATCGTATTTTCCACCAGATAGATAAACTGATTTTGACACAAAAGCAGCCATGATTCTGACATCTAGACAAGTCTCATTTTTATTTTTTAGTTTTACTTTTGGCCTCTTTGCTGTTCAAAATTGAAAGAATAGTTATATTTTTTTTATTCATGTCAGTGAGTAATAATAAGGGACTTTTTAAAAATAAGCATTCAAAATCAGCTGAATGGGCACTGTGAAATGTCACTTGATCGTAAAACATGGAATTTTTAATTTTTGCTCTGTGGTTTTGGTTTTCTCTGTGAGGGATAACTTGGCACTATTTTTAAGCATTTTTTAATTTCTGCTATTTCTGCTTTCCAAGGCAAGAGCCATGCTTAAGTAAGTTGATTTTCCATATGATTCACCAATTATAACAAAATACTATGTGTTATCTAATCAGAAACAGAAGGACATTTTTCACAGAAATATTTAATTCTCAGAAACATACATATTTTCTATTACTAAAAAATGGCACCAGAAAGTTCAGCAGTTTATGGAAGATGAAGAACAGAAGTCCAATATCTATTTTTTTCTTTCTTCTCTAACTTTCTTTCTTTTTCTTTCTTTCTTTCTTTCTTTCTTTCTTTCTTTCTTTCTTTCTTTCTTTCTTTCTTTCTTTCTT
>JAWLRI010001005.1:722205-770921 GCA_034781795.1 Crypturellus tataupa
CTTTCTTTCTTTCTTTCTTTCTTTCTTTCTTTCTTTATTTCTTTCTCTTTTTTTTCCTTTTTTTTTTTTTTTTTAATAAATCCCTGGGTTTCTTCCTGGCTGTGATTTCCTGTGAAGAAGCAGCCTTATCTGCCTGCTTGCTAGGAAGATCAGCTTAGCACAGAAGAGACAGTGAAGCACAGGGGGCTTAATTGCAAATTGCAGCAGGAATTTGTTGTGACACCTCTGGATCCATGTTGTATATGCCTGTGTGTGTCTAAAACCAAGAGAGGGAAAAAAGGAGATGGAGGCTTTTTCAAGCAAAAAAGGGTGACTCTTCTCATGAAAATATTAATTTTGTCAAGTAGCCAGTTTTCTGTCAAAACAGTTTGGATCAAATGTCTTTGATTAGCTGTGGTGCTAATGAAAATCCAGTTCTGCAATTTGTATAATGAAAGACAGAACACAACTGGAGCAGTAGCCTGAGCATGGTTTCATTTTCTCAATTCATAATATGAATTCAATAAAACTATTGACATGAAGAAGGCTGCTACTTATAAATGCTTGCAGATTGAGGCTTTAATTTGAAAATTGAACAATTTTGATCTGGAAATCATTTAGAATCAATAAAGGACTATTTTTACAACCATTTTCTCGAAATGATCAAACCTCAGTGTTTAGAACGTTTTCTTTAATATTCTCTTGTGACCATGCACAAATGATTACTTGCACTGAGGTGATCTGAGAGTGATTTCTCAAGAAAGACGTGAGCCTGAGCTTGAACGAGGGCCATGAGAAGTGAAGGACCTGTGAGCATAGCTGTGCTCTGCAGGCAGAGTCCCGCTCTCTAAAGGTGTAGGAGAGGTTTTTAGCCTCCTGCTTTCTGATCAGCTGGCTCAAGAAGGTTGCTCAAGCGTTACAGTATTCTCCTAAACCAACTATCTGCTTCTCACTAGGTTCCCATATTAAGCTGTAACTAATATAACTAATATATTGATTGTCATTAATGAATTACATCGTCATCTTTTAATTGATCGAGCATATCATTTCCTTCATTACAAATGGTGGTCAACCTAAAAAAATTGTGTGCAGTTCATAAATCTGCACTTCCAGAGCTTGCAGCTGACCTAGTCCCTAGGCTTCGCTCATGATTGCTCTTCATGCTCTTTAGGGGGAAGAGTAGTTGAGGGGCAAGAAGAGAAAGGTGGAAGAATCTATTTTTTTCACTATTGCCACTACTGCTTGACAAAAAGTTCTGCTGAAAATAAATGAGAATGCAAATGGAGACTTCTTTTTTCAGGTTTCACGTACCAAAAATGCACCCATCATTTCTCATAATCCTAGTTTTATATCTGGTAAAATTCCTTGGAAAAGGGGTTTTTTACACACAGTACACTGTACACTGTACAATGGCAGAGTCCCTAGATCTGGTAGCTGATGAAAACTGACCCCAAAACACCTCCTATGACTGTCACACACAGGCAGGTAGCATTTTAAAGAATGGTGTGAAACAGGTTCCATGTATCTCGGGTTCTTGAACTTGAATCAGAATCTGACACCTTTTTTGCTGGGGTTGTTAAACTCCTTTTCATTTCTTACACGCGTACTTGTTAGACTATGCACTGGGCTGAATCAAACTGTGAGGAAGAGGGATATTGATGTGCAACTGCATGGCATGATACAATAACCATGACTGGAAAAGGAGACAAAGCTGCAGGAGAGGCTGCTGCTTTACAGGATTTGGTTATAAATTAGAACAATCCTATTTCTCTTTCCTGCTAAATAGAAACACTAAAAGTGGTGTCAGCCTCAGAGCTCTGGATTTCAAGGATCTCCTTCAAGTCCCTTGAGAATAACTAAATTTCATTCCATTCTTCCTTTTATGTCTTCCTCTATCTCTCACTTTCTCATTTTGCTTGCTGTTTTAAACTTACAGTTGCCACAGAAATATGATTGCTGTCAGCAGGAAAGACAGGACTGCAAAGTC
This sequence comes from Crypturellus tataupa, assembly GCA_034781795.1. Classification (NCBI taxonomy): domain Eukaryota; kingdom Metazoa; phylum Chordata; class Aves; order Tinamiformes; family Tinamidae; genus Crypturellus; species Crypturellus tataupa. The sequence continues at coordinate 724,172 of JAWLRI010001005.1, forward strand.
TGGACAAGAAAATGTTTCAACTGCTAGGAGGGAGAAAACTACTGCCCTTGTAGGCTCTCTCTGGAGGACCATAGGTCATGTGCCTTGCTTACATTATGTAACTATATAACGATTTCTGGTTTTAAAACCTGGCAGTAACACAGCATTACAAAAATTGATACACTACAGGCAGCATGTCTGATTAATTTAGTAATCTTAAATGTCTTGAAACTTGAATTCAAGTCTTTGCATTTTGAGGTCACATAACACAATATATCTGTTGCTCAGAATTAGTGTATTCCCAAAACTAAACCCTTGAGAAAAGAACAACCTTTGTATTTATCATGGATCTTATATGTAAGTTAATCTGAGGTATGCTCACAGGTTAAGATGTGCTGAACCCCTGGTGAATAATTTTATTTAAAATTCATGAATTTTCTTTTTCTATACTCAAAGTTATCTCAATTCACACATCAATCAAAGTGATTCTTAATAAGGGTACCTAGTATTAAATCAGCATGGCCCTCTCATAAGCCCATGCCCTTAACTCACCCAACTAGCACATGTTAAACCTCCACCTGTGCTGATTCAGAATTGCTCTCCGGACTTGCGGCAGAGCTTCCATCTCCTGAAGCAAACAGGTCCTGCCTGGTCATGGGAATGGAGCTCCCAAGAGCTGTGTGCACCTCCACGCCTAAAGGTACAACCTCCTTGCACAGTTCCTGCATATCCCTCCCCGCAGCCTTGGAAAGCTCCTGTCCGCTCTATCCCACTGCAGCGTCAGGAAATAGCCTTCATGCCTGCAGTCAACAGTGTTGCTCTTAGCCGCGCCAAGACATTCTTGGAAGTAAAGCATTTGTTTGCCGAAAGCTGTAGTTTATTTTTGCCCCAGACTACTCACAGACTTCAGCTAACTGTACTCAACAACTGCAGCTGGAAACATTTTAGCCAGCCGTAGTTTAGGTCATGGGACACAAAAGAGCACAATAGCAAGAGCCGACTTCTAGCCAGAGACCCACTGACTTATGACACAGCCCAGCTGTGGGAGACCAAGGCACAACCTCCCCCTGTGTACGAAGGGAGCTGGACCTCTTTTTTTTTCTCCCTTTAGGAAAAAAAAATGAACCGTGAATTATGAAATATTCTGGGATTGGGTCCTCTTGATTCTCTGGAGCCTTTCTGTCCTTGTAAAAGTGCCAGAAAATGCACGGAGGGAGGACCAAACCCCCGGGACCCTGGAGAGGGCAGTTGCAGAAGGATCACTGCATGCGGTCCTCGATAGCTGTCTGTCCAACAGAAGCCTTTGGCTCCTTAAGACGAACTCAAATCCAGATGGGCAGGAACGTCACTGCTCAGGTTTTAGACATACTGAGAGGTGTAAGGGAATTTGCAATCAATCACACAGCCGTTTCATCTTTGCTTTTATAGGTAATATAGTAAAATTCACATGTGCCCCTGGATGCCTCAGGTGATTAGGAGAGCTAAAATTCTGGACTCCATCTTGACTAACAGGGCTCAGTTGACATCATTAGAGTTTTGCAAGCAAATAATCTGTCTGTCCATTAAATGGCTCCTGCTTTTTATTCCCGGTTGAAATGCTGAAAATTGCTTTTAAGCACATGATTGGCTTAAAAAGATAAGAAAAGCTGCTATGTGTTTGATTTTCTCCCCTCCCTGCAAACGTGTATCTTGACACTCCGGAGAATTTTCCTTGTATATGTTCAAGAGGTAACAGGAGAATTTGGTTAAGCAATAGATTTGCTTGGCTTGATTGCAGCAATGGCATGAAACTCGCTGAAGAGCAGTGGTGAAGTGTCACTGTTGAAAAACAGGGCTTCAAAGGAGAGAGATTTCTTTAAAACATGCAGACAGCACCCGGTAGAGCAGTAACGCCTTGGCTTGATCTGACTGGGGAAAGGAAGCCCGTGACAGCTGCGTCGCGCAGATGATACTGGAACCAATACGAATGTGCAGGGATTCTTTTCCTCTTTTTATATTCTTCTTGGTTTTTCTTTGGGAGTTATTTTTTATCATTTTGGAAAGTCAAAATCTTAACAATGTGCTTGAAAAAAAGGACCAGTAAAAACAGGTCAATGATGAAAATTTGGAAGGCTTAAGGACTTTTTCACTCCACCTCCTTACTTATCTGCATTTAGCTCTAGCATATTAACATATAAATATAGGGAAATGCATATTAATAGCTCTTGGCTTATCTGCCAAGAGCAAAAAGCCAAGTGAACCGGCACAAAAAGCAACACTAGGTGCAGAATTTGAGACTGATTGCCTAAGAAGGAACAACACGGCCAATCCTTATGTCTGTTGGTGTCGCCATGTTAATGATGGGAGAATTTGTCCCTTGCAGTTTAGTCTTTCAGCAAACCATAGGCCTATCTTGGCAGTAAACAGGTAGACAGAATTATTTGAATTATTTGAATTTTTAAATTATTTGGCATCCTTGTGTTTCTAGGTTTTCTTTTTATAACTAGATAAGGTTATCTTGACTCTGCTGCATTTTCTCTGGTCAGAAGAATCTTTTTTTTTCCCCTTCCCCGATAAGTAAAAAGGGATATTTGTTCTAAAAAAAAAATAAAAAATCACTTTAAGGTACCACCTCAGAAATTTGTCAATGTATATATTCTTAATGGTTTGCACAAAAAAGTGCAAAAAACCAAACAGACAAACAAATAAAAACCCACAAAGAGGACAGTCTCACAGGCCACTGCTCTGGCCGTGTCCATGTCAAGGAGGAGGGAAGCAGCACGCGGGGGTGAGAAGACGGAGCTGCCCCAGGCAGGTCGGTCTCCTGTGCCCAGCGGGACCGGCAGCGGCAGGACCTGTCCCAGGGGAGCGGAGCAGTGAGAAGCTGCTGCTGATTTGACATCCTCCACCACTAGGTATTAGAACAGTGAGGAGCAAACAAGCAAGCAAGCAAGCAGGCAAGATCCAGCCACCTCTGCAGAGACAGTCACTTGATTTCTCTGCTTCTCCTCTGTGCAGCTGTGCCAGAGCTTTAGCCAGAGCTAAAGAGCAGCACCTGGGCCACACCTGCATGCTCTGAAGTTAATCAACAGAGACTGACTAAAAAAATTACCTTTTTCCATCTGAAGTCACTTTGGTCCTTATATTGTGCTTGTCAAAAGGCAGCGGAAATAGCAATCCTCCTGTATCTTTTTTTGTCCTTTTTGAAAGGCATATATTTTTCTTAAAGACCGAAGCTTTAATCTTTATGAGATAATTGGACCCGAAGGACTAAGAGTGAAAATGACACTTAGACTTTTGTCTATGTTTAGAAATATGAGAATGTTTGCACTCTAATAAAGCACAACATGGAGTATTATTTGGACTACAATACCTCAGGGATCATAATATTGATATTGTGGAAAATTCTGTGTTTCCAAGTTGTTTTTTATTATGACTCAGAATATTTTGAATTGCTTCATTATTTTGTTGTTAAATATTTTCCATCTAAGAAATCAGCATTGGAAAAAATTTGATCAGCTCTATCAAAAGACTAGTCCTTCTAAGTGACATGTTTCCATACTACACTTTAAGTAACCATCTTCCACACTACAAGATTCCTCTTCTCATCAACCACGGCACCCTGTTGTATTTTGCTTTTCCATGGTTTATAGTAGAGATTCTTTGAAGCAGGGCCTCTAACTGATTTTAAGCTGAGTGGCAGCCATGAGTGCTTTTAAGCTGTAAAAATTAATCTAATACTCTATTCTTAACAGCTTGTAACCCCAAATATTTAGTTGAGGCTGGCTAGATTTTCTTCTATAGGAGCAAAAACAGTTTGTTAAACAGCTAGCTCTTGCAAGCAGGAAAGTCATCTGGTACGCTGTGCCAGTAGTTAAATGAAAGCTTTTGTAGAGGATTTATTTGTCATGCTTTTTGATCAGGAGGAGGAGAAAGTATAGCAGAACAGATATTTTCAAACATTTTCAGAAACCTAATTAGTTGCTTTTGATGAAGGTCAGGAAAATATGAATTAAAGATACGGTATCTAAGTTTGTGTAAAGAAATAGTTCCAAAATAAACTGGAGAAAAATGTGAAATGTCGCAAGGTTTCACTTGATTTCTATAAGCTCCTAGAGATGCCTGATGTTTATCAAAATGTCCATAAACATTTTTTATTTTTATTTTTTTGTAAAGAGCGCTGGATATTCCATAGGACTGGAGTTCCTCCTGAATCTGTTGGGGAAAGGAAGGCCCTGGGGAGGGAGCACCTGGAAGTATCTTGATGTTTCTGCCCACGAGACAAGGAAGGCATCCCAGAGCCGTGTGACAGAATGGTGCAAATGGCTCTGGTGGCTTCTGCCCGGGGGCAGGTGCCCGGTGCCTCTTTCCTCTGCCCCTGCTCTGCTGACACCCTGGCACAGGCAGGGACACTCTCGTGGCCTGGCCTCGAGCCCCTGGCAGGGCGCTGCTCCCGGTCTCGTCCTGACACCGCCGCACTCGGCCGGGCACTCGCCTGTGCGGTGCGACTCAGAATCTTAGCCCTGATCTAATTTATTTCACAGCCCTGAAGCCTGTCACACTCGAAAAGCATGCGACGGGTTTGAGCCTGTGCCATCTCAGAGCTCGTGTCACTGTTCACACATCCACAGAGCCAGTGTAACGCATTTACAGGGCCCCTCCATGCATCTTTGCAGGTCACCATGCCCTCACAAGGACACTTTTTTTGGTCTTTTTTTTCCTATAGCTGCTCTCCAATAGGGTTTCTGCCAAGGAAAATCAGCATCAGTGTCTTGCTAGTGCTGTCATCAAACTCAGTGCCAAGTATGCATTTACAGCATGCCATGAAGCCATGTTCATCAGCACATCTTGTTCGGGGCAGCTCTCCTGCTCCTGGAAACGGAATCAGCTTTCAACTAGCTGGCTTGAGCGTCTCCACACCCTACGTGAGTGTTCACAAATAGCAGGGGCTGTGAACACCAAAATAGACAGCCCTCAGCCTTCAGCTGAGCAAGCTTGGAGGCTTCCTGTTGGTGAGCGCTCTGCCAGCTTTAGCTTTGCTCTGCAGGGAGCATTTAAACCACAGGTAAAGATGCCTTCTAAGATTCACGAAGACTGGGTTCTTGTAGCTCCAGATTCTGTACTAAGGAAGGCAATGCTTATTCTAAGAAACTAAAGGGATAAAATATAAAAGTTTTAAAAAACAGTGTGCGAAAGGGAGGCGTGTGTGGTGGGGTTACGAGGTGGGACAGCCTGACAGCAGGATGTGCTGCAATCCCGGGTGCCGGTTTCAATCTTAGGCACAATATCACCAGCCTTCTGCTTGCATGCTCTCTTGCCCTCCCTTTTCTTTCACAGACCCCTTCTCCCAGAGGAGGTCCAACCCGCCTGTTTTTGCTTTGTATTTACTGTTTAGCAGGCAGGAATTGATTACGTGCCACACCATATGCAAACCGATCACAGGCAAATGGACATTCGTGATGGGCAGGGAAGATTTATCCGGGCTGCCCTATGGAGAAACACTGATGGACGCTACCTTCGATGCAAAGCTGTACCTACAAATTACAACTTAGTAATGATTTGAGCTATTAATAGTTATGCAATGGTTTTCTGACAGCTCATTGCTGTGCTTTAGCGTTGAGAAGCTGAAGGGGACCGAGCAGTATTTTAGCAGCATGAGTGGAAAAATATCTAAACTAGTGGCTACCCTTAGGTGCGCAGCCCCCTTAGTGGGGGCTGGGTCTCATGAACAATTTGGAAGTCTTTAAGTTCAGCCTTTAAGTGTAGCCTGAAAAGCATTTAGTGTCCTTAAGCAAACTAAAACCTTTTTGTGCTTACATACATGTTATTAGTAGGGAAATGGTAGGAACACTTCTCATGGCTTTCATCTACTGAATCACTAGCTTTTCTCTTACCCATCAGGCCACAAGACCATTTGGGGCAAAATGAATAGTGAGGTTTAATAAACAGAACTCACCACTGGCTCCACTTCATGCAAGCTAACTGGCAAGAATTAAAGTCCTTAATGGGTATTTAATGGTGGGTGAAATGAGCTTTCTCCTTATTAATGCAGTGGCTCATTGGAGCCGGGTTGTCCTCAGTCAAGTGGTCGCCTGACTCACCTCTCATGCTGGTGCTTTGAAAGTCCAGCTCTTAATTGCTAACCTCAGATCCCCTGAGCTATAGTTCTTACAGTGGAGCTCCTTTTCAAATGGTTTTAAGTGAGAACTACACTGGTTATTTTCCTGAGATTTGTGATGTAATTTGGAATTTCATTGGGGTCGTCGCCATGTTCTGCCCTTTGATGTCTCTTTACAGGGAGTCTTTAAAGTCCCTGTCTCACCCTGAGTCAAGGGGAAAAAAGGCCTTCAGAATTCTTTGCATTTTACTACCCTGACACTATGCCATACGAGCAATGCCAAATATTTTCAATAGATTTTACTGATCCTTTCTTCTTCACCTGACCTGAATGAAAACATCACACTTGCAGCTCTCCTTCGGCTTTATGCTGAGCTAAATGAGGTCAGGACCAGATTCTTCTTCTAAAACTTCCAGCTATGCTAATCAGGATTTCAGGGTTTGGGTTTCTTTTATTTTTTTTTCAGCATGAAACAGTGACTGATGTTTCCTTCACTGCGGTTTCAACCCAGGTAAGGAAAATCCTTAGGGAAGAAGGGAGGGAATTTGTGAATGTGTTCAAAAAAAATGTGGAAACGGGTTAGTAGCGTGAGTCCAGACAAGTGATGTTCACAACATGTGCCTGCTTTCAAAGCCCTGGAGAGCTGAGACAGAAATGAGTGGGCAGAGAAGAGGTGTCTGGTCTTTGAAATCACCAGCACGCTGCAGAGCCAGCCCTGCCCCAGCTCCCTGAAGAGTTTCCTCTGTATGTGTTCAGTGCTAGACAAGACACTCGACCTTACATGCTTCACATCTGACCTGGCCAAGCTAATTTATCCATTTTTACAAAGCTGCATCAAATCTATGCCCAAATATTCATGGGTTTCCTCTTTAACTTGAGGTAAAATATTACAGTCCCTGAGGGGTTTGGAAACTACACTAAAAGCTAACATAAAATATCTGACTAGTAATTCAAACAAAATGAAATAGCTAGAGATTAATGCATATGGTTGTGTGAATATATTTTCAGATGCTGATTTGAGAGTTTAAATATGGGATGTGAAAAATCATGCATTTGCCAACATGGAAAATACCTTTTTACGTATTTGGCTGGTGGAAATCCAGGAGGAGATTTTTTTAGCTCCACCTGCAGTCACTGGAAGTTTTGCTGTGGATTTTAGTAGGTCTGGATTTTACCTCAGCATTTTTGACAGTGGGCAAAAAATCGGATGCTGATATGGTATGTGTACTTGGCCACTGTCCTGCATACAAATTCAGCTGAAGTAGTTGAAACTATTGTGTAGCTTCTATTATAGCTTATAGACAAGGAGAGGTCAAATACAGAGGAGAGAGACAAGTCCTGTCAAATGATTTACCATTCATTTTCCTGTAACAGTGAAATGCAAAATTCAGCTTTGGTACAGTTTTGGCCCTGGAATTATTAAATGATGCAAATACAAGAAACTTTGTTGCAACAAATGGACAGTGTTAGAAATTTTCTGTATCTTTTAAGTGACAATTCCGGTAAACTCAACAACTTTTCTCCTTTCTGAACAATAGTCTGGCTTCTGCAGTTGTAACTGCTTGATCTATCTTAAAGTATTTAAACTAAAGAAGGTTTTTGTCTGTTGTAATTTATGGAGATGGCTCATATTTACCCCCTTTGCCTCAATGCATGATGATTTCTTTCTGAAGAGAGGCCCAGAATGTGTCATGTTCCCTGCATATCTTCCCTACACTTAGCACTATTGAGGCAATAATTTTCCTTTGCCCTAAACGTGCCATGAACATCTGTGAATACTGAGGGGGGCTGCTGGGCTGTTGCCTCAGCCCTAGAGCTTTCCTGGTGGGGTGAGCCCGGCTCATCCCCCAGTTTGGATTAGGTTTCTTCTTGCTTCTGCCTCCGGCGGGTGCCCTTCCTGCGGATCACAACACCTTGGCCCCTATTGAAAAGCCTAAGAGCCCCCCTGCGCATGAAGGCCCTGCGAGGCCTGTGGGCGCCACAGCGAGCATGGGGCTTCTGCCTCCTCTTGCGGCCACCTCATCTCCTGGCTGCACCATGAGCTCCCCCCAGGCAGGATGAGAGCCATGCTCCAAAATAGTAACAAGCTGCTGTGCTTCTGCTCTTGCCACATGGTGCTTATGCGAGGTGCCACTGCAGAGCTAATTTTATCTGCAGATGCTCGGTCCTTTGCTGAATTCTTGGTTTGTGTTTTATTTGGGCACATTCTGTAAATGCGAGTGAGGTGCGCACACTACTGCAAGGCTGTTCAGCAAATTGCTGTGAGGCTCTGCATCCTGGTAAAAACACCCCAGTATGGACCTCTCCGTCAGAAGGCATTGGTCACAATTACTGAACTTCATAACTGACTTTGTGTGACAGCGGGAGGTAATTCACTAAAATTACATCAGTTTCTTCCCAGACTGTTTGTTCCTGCCCTCTTCTTGAAAAGCCATCTGATGGCAGTCTCCTAAGGTCACAGCACCCACTCGGCAGTCCTGAGCCTGTTTGCAGGCACTGGTGTGACGAAAGAGGGCTCCAAGTGCCACATCCATTTCCATTACGTGTGCTGATTATGATCCCATTGAGAGCTAATGAGAGCTTGAGAGCTAATGGGACCATTTATGAGGAATTGTCCATCGCGCAGGAACACATTCACTCACTGCGGGCTGGACAGGAGGATACCTGACACCACTGCACTGCAACCTTCGAAAAACTGCAGCATTTCAGGATATCTAAGCAATAACACCGTACTGCAATATTAATATGGTGCCTTATTAGTCAATGCTGTGACTAATGTAATTTTGAAGAGGCACAGAAAGTCATAAGTAATTAGTTAAATCTGATTATTCATGAGCAGAGGCCCCACAGTGGAGCCTTTCAGCATTATTGGTTATTCTCCTTTGTGAAAACAGCAGAGCTGAAGAACATGCACGTTATTAAAAGGTCAGTTTTCATGACCTGAAATAACCACTAACACTGATCAGGGGGCTAAATCTTCCTAAAACCAATTTTTATTTGGAATAAAACAGGATTTTTCTATCAGTAATTCTGAAAACAGCCATTTTGATACACATCCCTTCATAAGCAAATAAGGAGCTTCAAGTTCAAGTGCCCTTCTAGGAATTTTCTATCTTATGGAGAATATGATCTCAGTTTAGGCTACCTGTCATAACTACATCACACATCCACAGCAGAACCTTTGCCCTGATCTTTCTGACGCAATATATATTCACAATAACAAAAATGATCCCGCAAAACTAAACTGAAATTTTATAATGCATTGTCTCTGAAACCCTCTAGAATTTTTGATCTAGACAAAATATATAAAATGTATCAGCTTATGATTTAAAGAAAAAACAGAAGGAAAGAAAAATAAGGAGGTTTGGAGAAATCAGACAGAACAACAATTTACCCAAAACTCTAGAAAGGCTTTAAGTAATTTTTTATCTTCAAGCAGGAGGTTCAAAAGTAGTTTCCTTCCCTGAAAAACAGCCCTAATGACTATCTTCAGCTTCACTAAGGTTCTTTGTTAATGAAGATACATTCTGGTGGTAGTGAGCAGATAACCTGGCTGATAGGAATCAAGGAGTTGATACTGACCTTTTTGGCTGTTATCAAACTCAGTCATAAAGAGGGGAAAAAGAGCCCTCTGTCCTCTAGCCAGCAATCCCCAAGCCAAAAACAGATAATAGAGAAACACTAGCAGTTGGTCTTTCAGTACCAAGGAGTCTGCAGCCAATTGGTTGCCAGTTTCTTAGATGGAAATTATAGAAAGCAGCATCTTGCTCAAGAAAAAATATATTCTGAAAGATGTTATCAATGGAAACAGAATAACTGCTTATCTGGCTAGATTTATGAAACACCTACTCCACACTGCTAAGCACTGGGAGAAGCACTTCTTAGGTGCAGACCAGCTGGCCCATCGAAAGTGAATGACTGCCAGTCAATTTCATGAAAGTCTGTGATGGTAAGTTGGGGGAAAAAAAAAAGCAAAACAGAAAATGAAAATTGCTTCAAGTAACTAAAAATATAACATCTCAAATCCTGAAAAGCTTACTCAGATTGAACAGCACATGGCATTACAGTGGGATATTTTAGAATTTGCTTGAATAATTATATATTGCTTTTACTATTTAAATTCATCATTTTTAAACACAAAGATCCAGCAAGTAATTACCTGTTAGTTGGAATACTTGCCTATTCAAGAGTATGTAATTAATCCTTTCCCTAAGCAACCGCTACCAGCCACTGTCAGAGGCAGGATGTAGGAGAAGGTGTTTCAAAGGCTTGTTCTTATGTTCTTACGCTTTACAGGTTTTACAGCAGATAAAAATTGAACATGATGACACTATTCACACCATCAAAGCCCTGGAGAAAGAACTGAACAGCTCTGCAATCGTTCCTTCCCCACTGACAGCTCACATTGGAAATCATAACAAAAGTGACAAGAGATCATCCAGTCTGCATCTCTGCATTTAAGACAGGTCACTGCATCCCAGCAGTCCTGTGACTGCGGAGTGGCGGAGCTGGGAACACGGGCGTCCCACGGAGGGAGCCCTTCCCGTTCCCACGAGCCTCCTTGAGCCAGATTGCCGGAGGAAGCTCCCCAACCTCCTGGAGGCTCCCGCTGCTTATTCCAGCATGGAATGTGGCTCCCTGATTTTCACACAGTGAAACTCTGGAGTAATTGTCTCCCGGAAAAAAATAAAAATGTAATTCTGGTTAATGTGAACCTGGAGGAGCTTACTTCAATAATTTATTTGCAGAGATTCGAGGTAAGGAGAAGGAAGGTGGGGAGCTAGTGCTGACACGCTCTCCTTCGAGCACCAGGGAGTTATTTGCTCTCTCTACATTTCCTTTCAGGCTACATTAACTTTTAAAGTTCATGTACATTCAAAACAATATTCTGCATGAAGAGCATAAGGAAGGGAGAGCAGAGCTGGAGAGACCCTGCTGAGTCTTCCAGGGAAGATTTAATGCATGCTTACAGCCCAATACACTGGGTTTTCCAGAAGAAAAAAAAAAAAAAAGCCAAAACACAACTGCCTGATAGTGTTCATACACATTTAACAGGGATTCCAGTAGAATCCATACTATATTTAATATATTGTGAAATCTGCACCAAATTGCTCATTCCTCAGTGGAATCTATGATGTATTTTCTTCTTGGAAATGATTTATGAGTTACACACACACACTCCCCATTCCTGCCATTGGTGCCAGATTACTGCTGTACGACAGGCATCCTTCTCAGGAGACACTTATGCTGCAGTCCAGATGTCTAATTGTTGTTGACCTAGATATATCCCACCCACATGTAAACAACCTGAGTACCACTAATTCCACATTGTAGCATGAAATTCAGAATACCCTTCAAAACAGCCAAGCAATTTCCCTGCTTTGAAACCTGTGCTGCTGCTGCTCTGTTATTGCACCCCACGGAGTGAGTTTAAGGACAGTTTGGTGTGTAGACGCAAACCACGGTCAAACCCCGAGACTGCAAAATAGTCCTGCCCTTCCTAAGTCCTACACACATGATTAGGCATGAGGAAAGAAGAAAAAAACAATTAAAAGATGTGGGGTTTTTTGGTTGTCAGGTTTCAGCAGCTAAATATGATCATGTTGGCAATTTTTAAAAATCACAAAAGTTATTTCAACCCAGAAATCATATCCAACTATGTGTCCCTGTTCCAGTCAAGAAACGTGATACAATATTTAATGTCGAGCATGCTTATGGTTTTGTCATGTTTCCTATTTCAAAACAATATTGGTTCATCAAAAATGAAATCTAGCAGACTCTCACATGAACTGACTCATGGGAAGAGTGGATTACTGTGTTTTATAGTCAAAATACATTTTATAGGCAGCCCATAACTATACTCTCTTTTATTACCCTAAAGCCTGTCTAAAGCCAGCAGTACAAAAAAAAAGAACCTAGAGGCATATGATCCCAAATATCTTTCTCTCAACTTTCTACCAAAGAAGCCTAACTATTAAAATTATATAATATTAATCTATTAGCAATGATGGCTGCTTTATTATTGCCAGGCAAGACCAAAGGAATAAGCGCTTGGCATCTGCCTGGGCCTTTTGTTCTCCTTAGGGAGGTTGACTTGGAGCCACTCCCCTGTTTTGAAGCTTCATGCAGGTCGGTCACTGTCTCCTGAGCAGGAGGATAAGGATGCGTGTTCAGGCAGGCCCCTGCCCAGGAAAATGGCTCTTGGGGCAGCCTGGATGCTCCCTGGAGCTGTTGTGAGAGGGAGGGTTTGCACCCGTCGGCCAAGCCAGCCCCATGCGAGGCCAGGGCTGTGCAAACCTGTGGCTGCTGCTTCCTGCTCCAGATGTCCCAGGGACTACTTGTACCTTGTGTTCCTGTTCAAAGGCATTTGAAGCTCACTTAACATTGCCAACTTAAAACTAGCTACAGGGTTTTTTCTCCACTAACGCCCACAAGAAATCTTTTCGTTTTGAGGTCATTGCAGTGATTTAATGACGTTCGATGAGGTTTTGACTGAATGTGGAACCAATCTGATCTCAGCGCTTGCTTATGTGTTACTGGGATGTATCATCATGTGGCACAGAGATAAGTTAGCTATTTAGCAAAACCAGAGGATTTTTATTCTGTCAGAGAAGGCATTTTCCCCCTTCTTTTGTTTCCCATAAAATCCTGTTAGGGCAGAGCAGTGTTCTCCTTAAGGAGGCTGCAAATTCATTGAATCAACACAGTTGGAGCTGGGCTTTTATCCTTACATTAGGAGCTAAGGCAGTCACAGCAGTAAAAACTGTGGTATAGCAAAACTTTGAGATTTTATTACCAAAACTCATCACTGGAAGTAGCTCCTGATGATCTTTGAAACTTACTGAATAGGAAGCTATATTGAACATAACACTAGAGCTGATGCTGAAATAAAATGATTTGCTTTGCAAATGTTCTCTTACTTGTGCTAAACAATTGCATTTTCTCTTTTACATTACAGCCTGGTAGGAACAGCTGCCTTGGAAAGTAAAGTGATCTGGTTTCAGTATCAGGCTTCATCCCTGATCTACATGTTGAGTGTGGAGCATATTTCACTCTTTCTACATGCAAAGTCAAGGTAATAGTCCAGCTTCTCACAGAGGCACTGTGTTGAATCAGTTAATGTCGACAAAGAATTTTTATCACATAAAGAAGCATTTCATTGCTAATGACCCTAAGCTCATCCACCATATAAATAGCATTGCTTTATTCCACATTCATAGTTTTTCCATGCAAACATCTTTATAAGCAGCTTGGAAAAATCTTCTGTTAGCCACCAGTAAAAACAAACAACCACCCAATGCAATTTTTACTATGCAAGTAATGTCTAACTGCTTCATCTGTATAAAACATGTCCAGCTCTCCTGATGATGCACAGAGACTGCCTTCACCATAATGGCAAATCATTGGCTGTACTATGGAGCAAAATCCCCACAAAATCCTGTTCTGTCATGCAAAACCTTGAAACACAAAGGGATTTGCCATTTGCTTCCTACTCCCTGGCCTCATCAGCGACGTATTAATTTCCACGCACTTCATGAGCCCCTCTGGAGTAATTTCACTGCGGGAGGGAATACATCTGCCAGGGATGCAGCCCCATCTTGTGCAAGCAGCACCTGGGCACCTCGCCTGCCTGTCACCTCCCCACGTGCTCGTGCACAATCACAGCCCGTGGGCGAGCACAGCTCGGGGACTCACGGTGCCTGCACGTCCACACAGCCTCTCAGATCTGCTTCTGGAAACACCAGAGTTATCAGTAGCACTGGGAATCCCTAATGCTGCCGGTGTGAGCGCTGGCAAACTGATCTTTGTGTGATGCACTCAGTGTTTGCTTCTTTCCATATCATTCCCACTGATTTACTGGCACTGCTTCGTGGGACAAACCGGAGAATTCTCACCACTTTATCACAAACCTCAGAGCTTTTAGGAGGTAAAGCATAGTTTACTGATTGTGTTATAGTAGTTACTCTGCTTGTCACATCTGTCCAGCTTTTATCAGCTGGTTCCTTTCAATGACTCTCAAGAGAAAAATTCAAGCTCTCATCCTCATTAATGATGTAAATACTCTTGGGGCCACTGAGAGTTGAAATATAGTCTTTTATGGGTCCTACCTCCTGTGGACGTTAAGACAAGATTCACTATACTGGTGTGTATTGTAAACACAAGTAAGCACATTCAAAGGCAATCATCTCTTTTTTTTTTTTTTTTTTTATTTCCAAGCCTCTTAAAAAAATGGAAACACTTCATTTTAAGGAGAGCTTTCAATGGCTTTTGGATCCATCTCCCACAAAGGTGCTTATTCAGTCTACCACCTCTGAGCTGTCAACTGACTCTAATAGCCTTGTTCATATACCCTGGGATTCTGCAAAACCATGAAACTCTGGCAATTGGTACAGGTCTGTGAACATTACATAAAATTTGGGTTTGGTCATACATCCATTTTTCATTCACTGTCTTTTTAACCTTTATCTAAAAGCTGCCTCACATGTGCACTTAAAAATATTTTATCTTCCTGATTATTTTCCTTAGTGGTGCTAGTCACACTAGCCATGGCTGGGCTGTTTGTTTCTGCAATATAAAATAATTCTATCTATAAAGAAAAATTTCAGAAAGTTCAGCTCCTCTAAGCTCACTGGAATGGTCTGTGGTGCTTGCCCAGAGCTGCTGAGCTCTGTGAATATGTCAGAGAGTGGCAACCTTGAAAGAACACATCCAGATTGTTTCATAGCACTCAAAACACTTGTGCAGGTATCATAAATGCAAGGTTAAGCACCAACAGCCAAGAGGAACAATTTTAATCAAACTCTAACTGGAAGCAGAGGAGAAGAAGGGCAGCAAGGTATAAACAGAGCATCCATCCTGGCATCTGCCACTCGGGAGAGGTTTCCCCCCTTGCTTTTAGGTGAAATGACTTTTATCTCTTGCTAGCAGTGCAGTGAGCTCTGGCCATCGTATCAATATTTAAAAACTGGCAGTGAACAAATCTTTCTGCTTAGTGACTCATGGTGCAATGTGAAATGGAAATAACGTGTTTGAAGTCTATATTATAAATTTAGATGGATTAAAGACAGACTAAACAATTAGTGATAATATATGTGTGTAGAAATGCAGGAGAGAATCGAGTCTTTCAAGTCTTTTAGATTGCTAAGAGGCCTCCCTGGTTTAAAACGGGGAGGAAAGCCAGCTCATGAAAGGATTAAAACACATTATCCTACAGGGTAAATTCATTATTCTGGCTGTACCAGGATATTTTTGATCCTCAGATGAAAGTTTTTCATGGATACGGGCAAGAAAAGTAGATCACTTTGGTTTGCTTAAGAATTGAGAGCACGTTTGTCCACTCCGAGAAAAATAAGAAAGCACACCCAGCTCACTGCTGAAAACAAAATAATAATAAAAATGCCAGCTCAAATCACCTCAGCCCAACATCTGCTTCAGCATTTTTCCCACAGTGCCTTTAAAAGGAAGAGAGAGCGAGAGGCAACTTTGCCTTCGGAGATGCCTCCGTGTTCTGGATTTTGGTGGAGGGTCCTGGTGATTCCCATGGGCTGCGGGAAGCGCTGCGGTGCCCCGGGAGCCGTGGGACCTGGTGGGCGGTGCACACGTGGGCACCTGGTGCAAGAGAGGCAATGGCAACGGCATCAACCACAGCCTCAGATCATGCAGCATCTCATTTCAGTGTAACCTTTGAGCATTTTGGCTATATCAGAAGACGGTCAGGTGTTTCCTGGATGCTTTATGCTTCCCTATTGTGATTCTCCAGCGCGTGGTCTTCCCAGTCAGAAATGCTGAGAGGAATGGACACTTCCTGGCCTGCATTAGAGAAGCCCTGCCTGAAGCGATATGGGGGTTGTTTCTGTAGTGAGCTTTTGAGCAAGTGCTTTTCTATAAATACAGCGTCATCACACTGCAGTCCTTTGCACAGCGACAGTGCTGCAAGCTGGGGGTAATTTTCTGATATTGTTTCTCCTCCTCTCTCTTGAGAACTGCCTGGAATAGCTCACATGGAGCACATGGGAAGGAGCGGGGGCTTCAGGTGGTGCCTGAGCAGAATCCCGTAACGCCACGGAAGCCGTGTTCTGCTGAGGAGCTTGGAGTCTGCAGGCACTGCCTGGCCATCACTTCGCAGCTTTGGGCAACTAGTAAACTCAGTCACCAACAGCCTCATCCTTTGCAGACTGACAGCAGTAAAAATACACCAAAACAGAACGCAAGCTGTGAACAACATTAATAGATATGCAAACCAGGGTGGTTTGAGTTTGACACCAATCTGTACGTAAACCTCATTTCCCTGGCTTGCTCTATGTGGGAGGGAAGGGGAAGAAAAAGATGCAAAAAAAAAAAAATTCTTCAGGTTCCTCAATAGGATTTTCATTTTAAGAAGAAGATTTGAACACCAGCTAAGGAGTTTTACGATATCTTGGTATCTGAACTCCTATTTCACCGAGATGACTCCATGAATGGGCGAGCTCCAAGATTGCAGTAAGAATTTAGTTGCAGAGGTTCTGAGGCTGGAAAACTTTGAAACATCAGATGGTTAAGCAGGGGCTCCGAAAACCGAGAGAGAGGCTTTTTGGTAGCAGCCTGAGGTCATCATTGCCTTAAAGGTCCCACTCCTGGTCCGTCCTTGGCCTGACCCCCTCTGCTCACCCCATCCCCACACATGTATGTGCAGCTGCAATGTGGCCCTGCTCAGCGCTGTCAAAGAACAAAAACCTGGAGTACTATATTCCAAACCAAATGGAGTTTGCAAGCTGGGCAAGGGCAACTTCTCTAAAACAGTGCAAAATGCAAGGAACCAGCCTCTCCCATGTGCTAATTTAAAACCCCTCTGTATGAAGATGGTAATTTTACATTAAATATACATGTACACACTGTTAATCTGTTTGATAAATAATTCAGTGCTATAATGCCAGTGAAAAAAAGCATGGAGCTAAGCACAGATTTGGTTGTGCATTGTAGATTATATTCATCTTTGTAATTACATTAAACTTGCTTTCCTTTTTTTCACCCATTATTTTTAAATAAAGGAAACTGAAGCAAATCACGCTTGCTTTTTACTTATCTCATTATCAAACACAAACTATTCCATAGTAATTGCTTATTCATCCCTCTGCCATGGTACAAAAGTGTTTATTCAAAGTTTAAAAGATTTAAAATCTTTTAAACTGGTGGGAGCTGTATGGGACTCTGGGATTCTCCTTGCTGCGGTGTGGTGAGGGTGGGATAACCATTTATAAAGTACCTTGCTGTGCAGGAGGGAGCAGGGGTCCGCACAAATTGTGGGAACATTTAAGGACAGGGATGTTTTGTGCTGGCACACAGAAATTTACCCTGTGTCCTGGCCATGGCAGCAGCCCTGAGTGCTGAGGCAGCATCGTGTCAGGCACGTAAACCTGCAGCCTTAGCTGCACCCGTGGAAACAGCTGCTGCTGAACCAGGTGTGTTTTGACATGAGAAACGTGGCCCCAGGTGCCACTGGCAGATGGAGGATATTGACCTTTTGAGAAACAGCTTCAGTAAGGGAGCTGTGAGGAAGAGCACTCATGTCCCTGCAAGGAACATATCCCCCAGTGCTCCCCACTGCTCGCTGATCAAAATCACATCCGCACAACTGGCAAAAGGATAAGATCCTCCTGTCAGAAGCACCTGCATCGGTGACTATGTTCACAAACTAAAACCGTAAACAGTCTGAGGTAGACACGTTGCTTTTATTTCTGAGGACTGCAACCAATGGAGGTCTGTGCATCCTGAACGTTTCACACATTTTAGCTCAGGTCACTGCAGTTTAGTGCAGCACTTCTTCCTATCAGAAAGTCTAAGGTATGTTCGTAGATCTCTGTTGGGGTGGCGGAGCTACACGGGTGGGACAGACCTTCCCCTGAGGCTGAGGGTTCCTCCCGCACTCCCGCCAGGCAGTCTGAAGGAGCATGAGAACCACTCGAGAACCATTCGGAGCGTGATTCGGAACAGGTACCTGGGAACGGGTACCTGCTATCACTCCCACTTGCTAGCGACTCACTCCCAACGTGGGCAATTCGTAGATGAGAGGGAAAGGAGGGGGGCAGAACTGCAGCTGCAGCACCATGACCAGCACTTTCCCCCCCTTTCCAGCTACAGCTCCAACCAGTGGCTGGGTATCCATACAGGAAGGCTGACAGGCTGAATCAAGTTGTGGGTCAGCCAAGTGCTCTCTTTTCATCTCCAACATTAAATGACTGTTTATACGGCATCTTTTTCAAGATGACTTTTCTGGAAAGCCCCCCCATTGCGCACTGAGGCCCTTCAGAGGAAATTCTCCATCCGTGCCAGCAGCTCCGACCCAGCAGCAGACTGCCCACCCAGGGCAGCAGGGCAAGGAATATTTGCCTCCCTCCTTAGGACAGCAAAATAATGTAGCAAAAATGAGTGAGGAGCAACATATGAAAATGAAAACTACCACTGGGGTAATTTTGACCATTACTGTCAGTATGAACTCTGCATCCAGTTAGTTGCCATAAAGGGTTAATATCATGCCTATTGGCAGCTCCTATCAAATGTACAAGTTACTCAAAATACTGAGTGGATTCAGCAAGGATTTGGATGAATTTCCAACGTTCCTTTTAGTCCAATTTTCAACAATTTATTTGCAATAAAAAAATCCTCTGTTTTCTCTGTGCAATGTCAAACATTAAGGCAATTCCCATTGCATGTGCTATATAAGGAGCACTGTAAATATGCACTTCACTGCTAAAATATTATTTCATGCTTTTGCATTGCAAATAACTGAAAACACAACAGGATTTTACAGATTTGAACTCTAAGTACCAGGCTGGTTTTGTTGTTGTTTGTACATTTCTTGTTTCCTTTTATGTGTTTTGCACAGCCATTTCCAGAAATTCTTAACAAGGTTGCTTTCCTTTGTGGAAGACCATTTTACTCAGGTAGGTTTAGTTATACGATTGAGTTCTTGAATTTGTGAATTGATAAATAATGGCAACAAGTATTTTCTGTGATGGGTAATAAGTCAAAATCATTGGCTGCATGTATGGTGCCCTAAAGAAAATTAGTAGAAGAGATGCGCACAAGAAGAAGGAAAGGCATACTGGGCCAAGCCGCTTGTCTTGAAAGCTCCCTCCTTTCATTTTAATGCTTCAGAACCCTAGAAAATCCCATTTCTCTGCCTAAGCACAAGCCAGCTACAGACTAAATAGATATAGGACAAAGTAAGTGCTTAATGCAGCACGTGGCAACGTCGCCAAGCCTTGAGCTGAAGTGAACACTGCAAATAGATCAGAAAGAAAGCACAGGGAGCCGCTGCCATGGCTGCTAATTCATGTCCCCGGCATGTGCACCTTGTCCCTCTCATCCTGGGCTGAGACTGAAGCTGCCGGCTCATTTGGGGCAAGTCACCACGAGGGTTTGGTGGCTGCAATATGCCCCACGGTTCTGCCATGTTGTCTGCAACCTGGTGCAGTAGAGTCAAGACAGGGAAATGTCCAAGCAGGAAGGTCAAAAAAAAAAAAAAAGCCTAAAAAGCATTAGAAAACAAGAGAACAGACAAGCAACATGACATAGCACTAAGTGGTAACAAGAAACACGTGAAAATGAAAACCACCTCCATGTATGTCAATATTTGTGGCTGCCAGCAGCGTGACCTCGAGAACAAAAGCGACGGGCTCCCTGCTGCCTGGTGACAGCAACGAAAACAAACATTTCCTGCGGCCAGGCTGGCTGCCGAGCTCACGAGGAATCTCTTATCAATGCATCCTGCCCCAAGGGCAGCCCCAGCTCTGGAAATGCTGCCACCATTTGAGCCCACGAGGCTGCTCGTTGGAGGATCCAAACAGTCAGGCAGGTGACACGCTGGGAGGACGCACTCACTTCCCCAGCTCCTTCCCCTCTGCCAGCACTGCCTCATTCGTTAAAACAAGAAAGAATCACAGTTTCCAACTACCTCTCCCCTGCTTCAGCATATTTAGCTAGAGAAACATTGTCCCCAACTTCTTAATCCCTGCCTCAGCATAACTGCTGCAGGACTGAATATGAGGGGTGACTCCCTCCCTTGGCTCATTGCTTTTCACTGACATGTCACACAAATGAGAACCCAACTTTAATTAAGGCTTTTCCCTATGTGCAGCATAGGTCATATGTCAGTTTTTATATGAGACAGAAGGAAAGCCTGCCAGGATCCATCCTGAACTATCCAGCAGCCATCTATTTAGACGCTCGTAGACTATCAAAGATGAAGCTGAAAACTGGTACGCAAGGAATGCTGGATTCTCAGGCTTCGATTCCCACACCGGGAGTCGAACCCGGGCCGCCTGGGTGAAAACCAGGAATCCTCACCACTAGACCATGTGGGAGCCCTGAGAGTGCCCTTCCTTGCCGGGCACTTCCTCGCTCCTGGCAGCACTTTATATGAAAGGAAATCCTCCCAAAGGGCTATGTTATCAAAACTAGCTGAAGACTGGCCACTGGTTTCAGTGCTTGTAGATGGCACGTGCTCACACGCCCATGTTAAGCTGTGTGAAAGGCAGAAACACCTACTGCGAGAAGTGACTTGTTATACTAAAAGTAGTATTTATCTCACAACCCAGTCCCTTTCAAACCTTTCTGGAGGAGAACAACATACAATTCCCATCAACACAGTCCTTTCTGTCCTATATTTGCTGCCATGGTGGGTGTTGTCATGTTTCATATTGAGCCTGCAGTGCATTCACATTGCCTAAAATGGGAATTCTTAAGTCAAACATTCATTGCCCAAACCAGAGTTACTCATCCAGCCCTATGAACTTAGGAGAAAACACAGCATTTGTATTCCTGATGCTTATAAAAATTAGAACAGAAAATATTGTAGGTTATAGCAGACTCATGAAATAAAAACACAATCCTCCCCTATTTCCTACAGGCTGCAGACTGTGTTTGCCATCCTGCTTTCCAATTTCAGTGTCTCTTTTGAAGTTAATTGACTGCCAGACAAAGCTACTGAAGAAGAAACCTACTTTTCCTCAGTACGTAGCCTTTCCTCCCTGCAGCAGCATTGTCTGGGAACACGTCCGGCAACCCAGGCATTCGGGTTGTTCACACTCACTCTTCTAGCATTTCATACACCAGGATTTCCACTGCAGCTCGATGATGACACCTCCCCAGAAGCTGCTCCAGGATTTTGATGCTCCTTATATGACATCCGACCTTCATGACTTCGAGTCTCACATCAGTTTCTGTCAGCTAATTCCAAGGTGGCACTTTTTGAAGAGGAGAAACAGGTGTCTTCCTGCTCCAAAAGAAGGGGCCAGGAAGAGTATCCTTTCTAGTGCCAGTAAGGACTGCAAACCGCTTAAGTTAACGTAGGTCTGAGTCAGTCAGGAGGATGGGGGCTCTCTGGGTAGGGAAGCAAATGCCAGAGAGTTTTTTCTTACTTCCCTTTTGAAAGAGAAAAGCTTGCACCCTTTTGAAAGAGAAAATCTTGTTCACAAACCCTCACTTTTAAACCAGGACTAGGCTCTTTACGATGTGAAGGTGAGAGGGAAATAAAATCTTTTTTTCTAGGCCTTCAGGCATACAGTTAAATTCTCCTTTCTCATCCACAGAAAGGAATTTGCATTTATTTGCTTCCATGGTCACGAAGCTGGCGGCGTCCTCACCTTCTCTTTCTGAGTGGGAGGGCTGGGATCACAATGCGATGCCCAGGTTTAAGTAACCATTGTTTCCTTTCCCATAAGAAATATTATTTCATTATTTTTGTTAACAACTGCACATTTGCTTGCAAATTCTGTATTCAGGCACAAGCAATAATTCATAGCAGAATATAAATTTTCCATAACAAGTCATGCAGAGAAGACATTATTCACATGTAAGTTCAGACAAGAATATATTAAAATGTATGCAAAGCAGTCAAATGAATTGTAGATCTCCATATAGATGAGTTTATTATTTCTTTATCTGTGGCTTGGAGCTAATGAAGCTTTATTATGCTCCTCCCCATATAGAGAAAGAAAAGATGTATTTTTTATCAGGCAAAAAAAGGATACTGTTTTACATCTCAGGCCAGCTAGTCCATTTCTGTGGGTTCTATAAATGGACTTCATATTTCCTTGAATATATTTCAAAACATAAATCCTTAGAAACTATTCTCTCACCCACAGCAGACAAGTTGACAAAACAAAACAAAATTGGAGTGGAATAGCAAAGTTCTCTGATGATTGCTAAAAATCTGGGTAGCACCACTGCTGCCTTGGGAGGGCACAAGGAATGCAAAAGTCCGAACTGTGTTTATAATGGTGTGAATAAACGGAAAGCAGAAGCTCTTATTGAATCTGATTTTCATTTGGTTTCTCTGAGAGATAGTTACTGATAGTAACCACTTCAAAATACTATGGAATGTTGCCCAAGACTTGAATTTATCTAATTCTTTAAATCATATAATTATTTCTTCTTAATTCAATTTCTACTTCTATTCCCTCCTGCACTTCTGGTCCTTGGTATTCAGCATGCTCCTTTACCATAAGGAAATGCAGATCCTGAAAATATTAAATTGAAAATCTTCTTAGAAATCTATGCAATATGCTCTTGTAAGCCAAAAGTCTTCTAAGATCGTGCCAATAAACTTTTGGATCCATATCTGAAACAAACGCTGTCATTCTCTTCTGTTTTACCATCTGCTCGGCTTTTTTCTCCCTTTTCCAATCAGAAGTAGTCATTCTTAGAGAAGTCAGATTCTTCTTTTAGCTTACAAAGTAAATTATGTGGGATACTATAAATGCAGTTTGGTTTTATTTTGCTCTTGCTGAGGAGTGCCCGTTTCAGTGAGCTGAAGGGAATCGGAGCACTTTTGCAGTGCCCTGCCTCTTAAATTTCAAGGCAGTCTGCAAGTAATCCAAAAGCAGGAGACCCCAGCTAAGTGATAAACTGCCATGGTGGATTTTGATCTTTTGGAAGTAAACCAGCATTTTGGTTTGGCTTGGTTTTGTGAGTGGCATCTTTGTTGTTTTTTGTGCTGTTTCAGTAAAAAGCTTCTATTTTGGGAAAGCGCTCTGATCCAGGGGTACTTTGCACCTCTGCCAGGTTTACAGTCAGCCAGTCCTGTGCCACCACAACTCTGGAAGGAGTAACGCATCTCCAGCGCCTTCCCCACTCTCCTCTAGTGTTCTTTGGCCAGTAACTAACAGAAGTTTAATTGAAACCTTCTACTTCTCTCTAGTACTATAGGTGCTGGCAACTCAGGACAAACATTTCCTTTAATCCATGCTAATGGCTGGAAGGAAGAGTGAAAAAACAAGCCAGGTGGTTTTCATACACTAGCTCCTTGTAGGGGTTTTGCTGTGTTGTACTGCTTATCCCGTCCACACTCTGCTCAGCTGCCCCTAGCACAGTTAAATATAATTCTTAAGAACGAGGAGAGAGTTGGAATTGATGAAGCTGTCAGACTCGATGAAAAACAAACTACTTTGGTGAAACTACCTCTTGCTAGACTTCCTAGCAGTGAAAATCTATATAAAATCATGAAGTCTTAATAACAGCATAGATTACAGTCAGATATATAATATATAGACATATTTGGTACTTAGTAGTTCTATTAACTAGTGGCACCAAACAGGTTATCCAGCAACATCTAACCTAAAGGAACTGGAAGAGTCTGCAGGCTTGCAGTGCGAGTATCAGAAGTACCGTGATCTCCTTCTGGGTGGCTGTGGTGTCTCTGCTTAGAGTCCTGGCAGGAAACAGGGTGAAACAGGCTTGAGGGGAGCTGCAAGGAGTCCCTGCCGCATTAACCCAGCCAGCCGGGCTGGGACCAGGACAGGAGCCTTGAGCTCAGGAGATGCTGGAACATCACCTCCTAGGTACAATTAATCTACCCAGGGACACTAGGACAAATGCTGGGGTTAGCACACAGCAACAGAGTAGCAACAGCATTTCTGGGGTGTCACCTGAACCAGTGTGCACTGAGAAGCATCCAAAGAGTCAAATGCGGAGGTGCTTTCATGTTGCTTTGCTTTCAAGCATGATATAGCTTACTAGCCTTACATTTTATTTTTAGTAATACTAAACAGTAGTGCCATTTCTCAACTTATTGTAAGATATGGTAAAGATGAGTATATAAAAAAAAGAACTCATACTGTCTGTATTTGCTTATATATGAGCATCCCATTCTGCATCCAACAAAGAGGCTCCCTCTTAATAATGCTTTATGAAATAAATTATAGTCTACCTCAATTGGCTTCAAAGCAAAAATGTTAGATAATATGACTAAAAATCCAACTCCTTTAAATACAAGCCTTTTCCTTTTTTTTATGGCAAGGTGGAATTCAAAACACATTTGTAAACCTATCCCTTTGCTTCTTATTTGCCAGTTTTCAGATAACTTTAAATATTTTCCCTGTCAAATAAACACTAACCTTATGCAAAGAAGAAAGTCTTTGCTCTGAAAGTAGTTTTTGCCCTGCTTATAAGATTCCTTGCGGAAAAATTAATATAAATGAATCAAAAACCTCATGCAAGAGTCTAGGACTGCAAAGAAGGTCACCTGCACTTCTAGTTATATGCAGTAAGTAGGATCGTGACCCAGTGAAAGTTGGTGGGAATTCAGCTCACAGCTCCAAGAAGGTTGGAGTGTCTCCCTATGAACACTCAGACTAGAGGAGCGGGCACAATTAGCTACTGCTCAAATGCAGCTATTTGCAGAGGATTGCAGCCATGTTTGAAATTATCTCCTAAATGAAAGATTATTTTCAGGTGTCAGTTGTGTTATGCTGCTAATTTGCCTGTATATGAGTCACAGTGCCAGCTGGACACACCATAGTGCAAGCACCACTCATTTTTAAAAGGGTTCAAAATGCTGAACATCCTTCTGAGGGATTAATTTATTGGAAAGAAGCTGAGGAACCTCAAGAGTGGCTGGTGCGGCAGTCACTGCCGAATTCCAAATGATCCCACCACAGAGCTACATTAACAGACCTGAAAGAGCCATTTCCTGGTCTAAAATTCTGACTGAGTTTCTCGCTGTAATATTAAAATCCAAAGAAAGAGAATGCCATGAAAGTTTTCCAGGCTACATTGAAAGGGGATCATTTTCTCTCCCTTGCTAAACAGCTAATAAATATTTTGAGGAGTCAGGAGGGAAAATCACAAAGTTAGCAGTCTGCTTTCATTTCATGAAGTTCAAGTTATATTTTCCCTCACATCGTTATCATTCACACTCTATTTTGGGAAAAAAAGAAGCGGATATTGACTTTAACACATACAGCATTGAAAGACAAAATTCAGGACCAACGTTCATCCAATCACATTCTGCTGTTTTCCAGATGACTAGGAACATAAAACCTGGCAGAGACGTATGCATTCAGCTTCGGGTATGCTGTGAAATTTAGATTAAGGCAGATTTTGGGGGAATTATCATCCCTTCTGTTCATGGCAGAAGCACCCACCACCCTGGCAAAGAGCATCTTAATGTAGAAAGATGTAATCCAACCTGTCCCTAAGGAAGACAAAAGCTAACTAATGGCATCTTATTTATTTTAAGCCATTGTTGAGACACATCTCAAGATTTCTGCTTAACCTTTCCTATCAGATGGTGTGCTGCGTGCTGCTTTTCACAAACAGCTGCAACTGTACTGTAAATATTTTATATGGCTTCAATTAAACATCTGCTTTGCTGGCACACTGCAGCCCGCGCTTAACCTTGACTCCTGTCAGAATAACGTGCCCCTCAGGGCATTTTGCTTTCTGAAATCACATTCAAATAAGTCAGTAATTTCCTAAGCAGGGACATCTCAGCATAGCTCTTAATAGTTAAATGGAGCTTCTCTGGGAAGAATGAGCAAGCAGAGTAAGACTTCCCCTTTACTTGCACGCCTGTGGCCAGCTCCCACACACACGCGCTGCACACACAGCCGCTGCAACGCCAGGTTTGCAGAGAGCAACAGACGTCTGCCCTTCTGCCTGGAACAGCAAGGCCTGAGTGGCAGCTGACTGGGGTAGTTTCTTCCAAAGGAAATCAAAGCAAGTATCCATAACGTGAGAGCTGCAGGAATAGCCTCTTCCTGTTGCTCAGCAGGGAAGGAAGTTATTCCTGGCCCATAAGGAGGGGGCCACCTTTTCCTCTCCCTGTACTGGTTTTTGTGTCTCTCCCTGAAGGTAGAGTGGAAGCTGATTTTTTTTTCTCCCCCAACACCCTTAATGTATTAAAATGAAAACATAGAGGAAACTGCAAGCCTGATTACACAAGAAGATTACGAGAGTTGTGCAAATAGAGGAAAACAAATGGGATGTGGACCTGTTTTGCCACCTTATGGAAATCAAATTGCCATTTCCTCTACAACATTAATCGTTCAGCATTTGCCAGACTGATTCTGTCCAGGAATTCAAATTAAAGATCTAGATTCTTGTTTCAGGAATATGATTCAGGATTCAATACCTCCATAACTGTTTGAAAAATTACTCTATTAGATTAGCAGAGAAAATGGAAACTACACATCAAAGATCAGTCAGTAGCCTGCATGTATGTCAGAAATGAGCAATCCAGGGAACTCATGAGGTGATTTCACTACACACAAAATCAGAAGCCAAGTTGCAAAGCATTATGTGGCAAGGACTGGAAATCTGTAAGCTTCAGAAGATAATCACATGCTTAACAGTGTAGAACTAGATGTTTCCCGGATTATAGACTGCTAAACCCCATGTTTTCCCATGCAATGTCCTCTGCTCAGGCCTTTCGTAATGCATTTCCAATCGAATCCATTATTATCAACTGTGCTGGTTGGTGCAAGCTCTGATGTCCTACAAAAGAGGCAGTGTTTGCAATGTGGCAGTGAATGCTTATTAGCTCTCTCTTACTTGGAAGGAGGGCTGGCATAAAACTTCACAAAGCAAGAAAGAATTAAAGAAAAAGAAAGAAGGAAGGAAAGAAAGAAAGAAAGAAAGAAGAATTACATAGGCATATTTGGTTGTTCCCTATCAAATGGGGGGCACATGGGAATTCAGCTTAAGTGGCTTTAATGAAGGAGAAATTAGTCTAGCATCTCACAGAAAATCCTGAAGTGCCACAAACAAGAAGAGCTAAATTGAAAAAGATAGCTAGGACAGTACTTTGCTCCATGTTTTAACCTCTGAATTACATCACGTCTATCTAACACATAATATTAAGCCCCAGAGCCCCTTCATAGCTCTTTCCCTCGAGGTGTGCGCAGCTACCATGGCCGTTTACATATTGCACCTCGCTCTGCCAAGCTCTTTGCACGCGCCTGGCTCCTGCTCAGGAGTCGCTGCTGTGTTTGCGTGAGTGGCACATCCGATAATATGGCTGATAACTGTGGTCTGGGAATGTAATTACAGGTCATGCATGACATCAGTAGTTAAGATTCCTAATCATTAAAATCTAATAATAAAGGTCAAGGTGCTCTAGTAGTGGATTTTAGTTAAATTAATGCAGACATGTTATTCGCAATCTCCTCTTCAGCTTCACTAGAACCTGATTCACCTATTTAATTTTTAATTTCAAGCAACAACATAATGCCAGGTTGGCAAGGGAAGCCACAGATCTTATTGGCCTCAACTGTTGTTTCTTTTTTTTCCAACCTGTTTTGAGGAAATAAATGCTACAAATGTCTATAGAAACAGAAAAGAAATTGCTATAATATATGAGATACACCACCACCATCCCTAAACATAAAGAATGACAATCCAGTTCCCAGGAACATTTCCAAGCATTGTTTAATTTACTAGTTTGGATGCCACCACATGGTCTAAAAAAAAAAAAAAAAGAATAGTATTAAAATATATTACATTGCTTCATAATGTAAGAGAGCAACTTTTCAGCCAAGAGGACTAAATATATACATATATATATATATATACTTTTCTATGAAAAGTAAAATTCCGTTATGGGGCTTTCTCTCCCGAATGGAAAGTCATTAATGGAGGGCAAGAGATGTGGATGGAATGAGGCCAGTAGGTGAAAAACCTGTGTCAGCAGAGAACAGCAAGGCCAAATTTCCAATCCTTGGAAACGCGCCAGCATCACGTTTACAGATGACTTAGTCTTTGGATGACTAAGCTTCCTGACGCTATCAGTCACTTGAGCGAGCCTACACCTGCGACTCGGGAAATCCTGGACCAGGGATGCCATGGGCACGTGTCGCTGTGGAGATGCCGGCACGGCGGGATGCTCTGGGAGGTGCTCCAGGGAAGGTGCCGGCCTGCAAACACGAGGGCTCCTAGCTGCCCTGGCAAGCTCGTGGTTCTCCCTCCTGCTCTGGAGCACTTGGAAGTCCCTTCTGTTCCACTGATGTTTCTGAAGCTCATGCTGGCACCGAACCAGGAAAACTAAAATAAAATACGAAAGCAGGAGACACCACCTCCCTTCTTAGAAAAAGCAGCCAGAAGAAACCCAGATGACTGGTTTCTGGGAAAGCCAAGCTGCTGGAGAGCTCAAAGAGTCCCTTGGTTGTTTAAACCTCTCCCTTGATTTCTGCATGCCGGGGGCTGGCAGTGGGGGCTCTGCTAGCTCCCCTGCCTACCCTCTTTGCATATGAGGAGTTTCTGCCTCTTTCCCCAGGCAACGCTATGCTTGGACCCCTTTTCATGAGCCAGGTGGCCATTGCTCAAAAAAAGTGTGTGTTTACTGAAACATCAAGAAAACACAACTTCCTGGCCCTTCTGAGGAGTGTTAACTGGCTGCTTGAAAGATTTTAACATAAAGCAACACCAGCTAACAAATTCATAGATTTACTCGGCCATATGCTAAACTTTGCCCATGCAACGTGACTGCTTCCTATTGCTCCACTTGCATTTTTACACTCTCTGAGCAGTGAGCTCCAGGGCTGCTGTCTGACTGCTGAGCTGCCTGCAGAGCCAAAGACTTGTCAGCACACAGAATTTTAAAAGGAAATTAATAGTGCTGTTAGTTCTTCTTTGCAGTGGTCTCACTTTTTTTTGGTAAAAAATATCCTTTTTTTTTTTTTTTTTTTTTTTTGCATCACTTCAATATGCCTCCAGACATTTTTTTTTTAAATTTTTCCCTGGAAGTATATTTTAGGGGAAGGGGTTTGGATTGGGAGGCTCTGCCTCTCATTCTTGGTATTACTATGCTGCTTGGTGAGTCTCTGTGCAATCCCCAGGCAGCTACAGGATACATTCTTCAGCTATTGAATTGGGGGTTTGAAGCCTTTTCAAGTCAACTTTTCAAGTTGAGCGCGTCCATATGAAGTTCTGCCCCGCTCCCCGATGCAGCTTTAGGTCCCTGGAAGAGGGATTGCAGTGGAAGCTTTGTGTGCCAACCAGCTATCAAAGTTTCAAGTGGTAAAAGGAGAGCCGTGTACGCTTGCCCCTCACGCCATGTAGTCACACACGTGCTTGCTAAGAAGGCGAGATCTGTGCTAGACCTGCTAGCAGATTTATGGCTTGCTCGGCAGTGCTGTAGGTTATTCGGAGAACAGCACAGTAGCTTCCTGTGCTGTTCTTTTAAAGCAGGTTTGCTGTTACCATTGATCACAGGCACCGTTTGTAAGCTGAGATTTGGCCAAGGCTTGGGTCTCAATGTGAGGGCTTGCAGGGAGCCCTGCGTCCTACAGAAGACAGGCACTGTGCACCAGGGGGTAAAAATACAGTCAGCACAAACTGTTTGTCTGTGACCAGTTTCAACTGTTTTCAATTTCCTTGCAACAGAAAACTTCTCCCATGACAGAAATGACAATTGGCCTCCAATTTTGGGAGGAAATGGCTCCTCCATGCTCCAGTTGAGATCTATGTGGCTGTGCCCTGCTTTCCCCTGCCTTGGGAGGGCCGTGCTCATCAGTGCACAGCTGCAAGCACAAATGCTTTTACCTGGTACCTTGGAAAAGAGATTTTATATATGAAACGGACACACAATGTACACACTAAAAATCAGTTTCTGCCTTCAAATGTACACCTTAAAGAAACATGCTGGATATAAAATTTTGCTGAACAAGGACAACACTGACAGCAGCAGACGGAAGGATCCATGAATCCGTATAGCAGAATGTCTCTTCCCTTGCTTTTTTTGGTGGTATATCACATTTCTAAAGTAGGAAATAAAGTATTTCCTCATGATCTGCTGAGTACAGGCCCAGATACTTAAAAAATATATAAGTCAGTGAGTCTGAAACCTGTAGACAGCTCATCCTAATTGTCTGCCACTGTCCTTGGCTTAACGCAGGACAAATGGGTCTTCCCAGGTCCTACACAGCACATTTGGTAGGGCATTATTATGAGAAAAGCTTGTTAATCTTGTCAAGTTGTACAGAACACTGCTTGAAGGATTATTTAACAGCAGGCTCTTCTTGCCCATTCTATGCCTTTTTCCCTGGCTCAGCACTTTACCCCCTCAGTCACGGTACGTCGCAACTCCTGCAGAACAGCCAGGGCTTTAGCGCCACGCACTTACCACGCTACACAGAGCAGCTATCGGCAAAGACAGGGCTAAGAGGGCACTGGGGCAAAAACAGAGGCAGCTCTTGCTTTGCTTCACACTTTGAGAAAGGCAACAGGGATGTGTTAATTGTCTAAAGTTTTTTCAGATGAGATTTGGATGAGTTTTGGTGGCAGGTAAGTGTATGGGTTTTTTTCCTTTTTGTTCCTTTATAGTCTGCACATGTATATCTTGTTCCAAGTTTCTCTCCTTATCTTTATTCTCTTTGGCTGTCCTACCCATTTTGCAGTTTTCTTTACCAGTAATTCATCTTTTCTCTTTCAAAAACACCCTCCATCTGGACCTTCTCCCAGACTATTTATATTCTGCCATGGGAATTGCATCTAATAATTTCTCACCTTTAAAATGTGCTAGATTTGGAGTGTTCATTTCTCATATATGTGATGATTTCAGGGAAAAAAAAAGATTACAGGTTCATATACACTAAAAGGAGGCTACGTTAGGTGTGCCAGAAATTAGATAGTTTTGAAAGGAAACATTAAGGATATGTGACCTCGAGAAGAGGAACCTCCTGCTTCCACAAGCAGAATCTGTAGTCACACTCATTTCTGAACTACGAAGATCCAAAATGTTACCGGATTTTAACTTTTAATAAAACAGTTGTTCTATGAGGGACATCATTACTGTGCTGAAGTTTGGGATATTTGAATGCCTCGGTGTAAAGCACTGATAATTTGACTGTTCTATTAATTAATGACTAACTGCTGTCACGTGGTGTTTGGGAAGATACTTTGATCTAAATATGTGTCAGAGATACAAAAGTTAAATGATAGATGTCATGTAAACGCATCTTCTACATAGGTTTAAAGAGAAAAACTTCAAAATGATTATCATGATTAGTGTTTCCTTTCCAGAATGACTTGAAATAGCCTTTATTGTGGCAGGTGTGCTGCAATAGAGCAGGACTAAGTACTGCCATCAACTGATCACTGTGACAGTTGTCATTCCTATCTTCCTATCAAAACACAAACTTTCATCCAGAAACTTAACACACAGAGCAAAAGCAGTTAATAGTTATGAAAAAATATCTATCACTATGAAACAACATTTTAGAAGTAGAGGGAATTTTCTTTCTGTGCAGGAAAGTGATTTCATCTTGCTGTGCAAAACCAAAATATATCCTGGTGAGCAAAAAGATGTATAAATGGTTCTCAGGTGACTGAACCGAGTATGTCGCATTTCACTGTGAGTTGATTTTTGTATGTATTCATATATATGCATACATATGCGTGTGTGCATGTGCAAATGTGTATTTTTATAAGTTTACACTTCCTGTAGTCAGAACTCTGCCTCCCTAATCAATGAATTAATATTGGCCTTCTTTCTGACTTTATTTCCATTTCTCGGGTGGTTACACAGAGATGTTCCCCTTACAAGCCCAAGAGGCAGATAGAAAGAAGCTGTGTCTTCCCCTGCACTTCTCTCACTCATTAACATCATCTTCTGGAGCAGAGAGACACTTTCGTATATAATATATATTCTTGGTTCCTTTTCAATTTGCCTTGTTGGCTCCGAGTTAGAGTTGTCTGAAGCGACTTGAAATACTGAACTGGAGGAAAGAAATATGTATTTCCTAAATTCCCAAGGCACTAGTTATTCATTTGAAAGCAGATTTTCCTATACTTCATTTATTCAGATTGGAATGATATATGGAAGGATATGGGAAAAATATGATTTTTTTTCTCAAAAAATAAAATGAATGTTTTATAGATTTCCATGAAGTCTCTCACTCTTTTATTTCTGTGAATCACTCTGATTATCTTCTTTCCGCAGGGCTATGCCTACATCTTTCCCTTAAAATATGCAGACTTCTCTTTAGTGGAACTAAGGGGTCATAACTCTGGCTATGTGGTAAAGAGACAGCCAAATATCAGAAGTTCTCGGATTAATACATCTACTGCTGAGTTTCAGGCCAGAATGAGCACATGCAAAATTACAAGCCTCCAGCTAAAAGAACAGCTAAGTAGAAATGCTGACAGAAACCAAAGCTGTGCTAATAACAACAGAATGGAAACAACTAAGAAATCTTTATGCCCTTGAACTATTAATTATTCTGCCTTGGAAGGATTAAAAGGAACTTTTGACTGACCTATGTTCTGCTTTGAAAATACAGACAGAAATACAGGATTCCCTGAAACATACGCTACTGTAAGTATGTATTTTTTAAATTTAAGACCTGTCAAAACCCACATATTATTCCCTTAGCTGCTTTGTACCCAGCAACTTCTTGGTAAGAATTGACTTACAGAATGTTTCGGGGCTCTTATACCGTCAACAGGAACCACCAGCAAATTTGTGGTATATGGCATTAGACTCTAGTATCTCCAGAGCATGTGTTCTGACAAGATTTTGTAGCCTGTCAGGCCTAGGAGAAGATTTTAATACAATAAACAGGCCCATTAGAAAATATCTGGAATATCATTAAATTTGTTAGACTTTTTTTGCAGTAAAAACAACACCAGCCATTGCTGTGTTTCCTTACTGAAGTAAAATTGAAAAAAAACTGTGCAGAGTTTCCCTTGTAACACAGGAACGAGGTGCCAAGAGTTTATTTTCAGACAAGTTTGAGACTCTTTTTAGTCTTTATGACAATTTAATTGAATTAATTTACTAATTCCTTTTAACCATGGCAATTTCAGCCATTAATTTCATGTTTCACATGGCCAAAGGGACATTTTGGCATTCCCACTTCAGGAAAAAAAAAGAGAAGAAGAGGAGAGGGTTTGGAAACAAACCTCGCAGCAGCTTATCTGAAAATTGTAAAGAAAAAGCCTCTGCATCAGTACCATGCAGCCACTATAGCTATTTCAACAACCCAATTTGCAATGATCGTTTAAAAGACTTGAGCTGGCCAAGCGCTGCCTGCACTTGTGCTCTCCGCATCTCCCACCCACTGTGAATTAAATCACAGGAGGAAGAGTGGGGCTGTTTCTTGTGGAGGCCACGCAGAGAGCATCTTTGTGCCACTGATGACAGTGCCTGACTCGTTGTCAGGAGAGGTCGGTATTTGTGTGTCCCCAAGGAGCTGCTTTGCTTAATCTGGCCTTGGATGGACACCACACAAGATTTATAAAGCCGCTCTTTGGTATGTGGAATTAAAACAAAGGGAACAGACAGAAACTGATTTCCAAGAAAAACAAGCACTCTGGGACATTGTTTAAATAAATCAGCGTGTTACTGATATGAATTGATTCATCAACACCAGTAAAAATAAGTCCAATCTTCAGTCTGCTGAATTTCTTTTTTTTTTTCATCTCAGCGTTTTCTGAATAATAATCATTGTCCAGAAAAGCAGGAATCATATTACTTCTCGTACGGGCTGCTTCGACTTCTCCTTTCGCCCAGCACCCGAGGCTCCCTGACTGGCTGCGCCGGAGGGGAGCGCAGTGCCAGGTGAGCCTGCGCGCCCCGTCAGGACGCACCTCCTCCCCTGCTGCCCTGCACACGCGGGGCCAGTGCTCAGCTCTGCTCTGCACATCGGCCTCTGCCACTGAAATGGCTGCAGCTGCTGCTAGAAGCCTTACAACTACAGGGGGTTAGTCTAAACATAAAGCCCAGCTCTTCCCCCTCGGCAAACACTCGCTATACTCCACCTTTGAGACCTACGAATAGCTCAAGGAGGAAAAAATAGCAAAATAACAACCCCTTCCATGTCCTCCGTTTGGGTCATGATAGCCATGGAGGCAGCACTCCTGATAGGAACCCAGCATTTTGGCCAAAGCATTGTAAAAATAGATGAATTATGGACTTCTGCACTAGAACTGACATGATCTTGGCATTAGCACAGCTGGAAAAAAAATGCAGTACTTCTGACTGCCACATTGCACCTCTGAGGTGAGAGGGGATTTCTGCTTTCAGAAAAGAGACATGCATCTT
Organism: Crypturellus tataupa; assembly: GCA_034781795.1. Taxonomy (NCBI): domain Eukaryota; kingdom Metazoa; phylum Chordata; class Aves; order Tinamiformes; family Tinamidae; genus Crypturellus; species Crypturellus tataupa. The sequence continues at coordinate 758,548 of JAWLRI010001005.1, forward strand.
TCCAAGGAACTTCTTTTTTTTTTTTTTAAATGGCACAGTCCTCTTGAATATTACTTTTGTCAGGCGCTTCTACGCGCCTGTCTCTGCTGTGCTCTTCCCATGCAATGTGAAGCTGCTGTGGAAGAACATGGCACTTCTTCCTGCTGCTCTGGAATCCTGGGAAATGTTTTCTGTTTCAAAAGTTGCTTGTTGCGATTGTAAATTCAAATTACTGCCATACATCACAGGTTTCTTTGGCAGCAGAGCACAACCACAGAGCCCAGTAACATATTTCATCCTCCCAGAACGTATCAAACATATGTACAGTACTTGAGCTGTGAGAAAAATTGAGCCCTTTTGTATGTCACCAGTCACAATCAGCATTAATATGCAAAAGGAAAACGTTTTCAAACGCCGAGCCAAATGATGAAAAATGATGGTAGAAGAGCACTGCAGAGAAGAGAAAAAATTACGTTCTACAGATGCTATAAGTACCCCTAATTGCCAAAGTGAAGCATGCCATTTCAGATATTATTAGCAAGACAAATTGATGAAACCAGTCAATATGAGCTGCTTGGGAAAGCATTTAATGCAAATACCACGGAAAGACTCCAGCTCTGAGGACGAGGTTTGCTCTGCGGGAGGCATTATATTTAAACAAATTGTTAATGGCCCAAATACTTGTGAAACAAGCTGCATTACAGGCAGCTCTGCTTGGAGGTTTTCAGGCATGGCAGGCAGTACCATAACCAATGTACCTCCTTTAGCAATAAGGCATGAGCTCAATGAGCTGCTGTGCTGAGTTGTTTTGGGAAACCTGCACAGCACGAATGAGCTGGGACTAGGGCACTGGGGGAGGGAGACTCAGGGATCTCATTAGGTGCTAGTACTCGATATATGCAGGGTAGTACAAATGAAGTTGATTGTGGATATCTTTGAGGAGAGAATAGTCCAAATAACAGTAAGGACAGCGTGGGAGGCCAGTAGTCACTGGCACTAGTAAAATCTGTGTTTTATTACCAGAATTCAAAGTAAAAAAGAGCCTCTTGCATAAGCCCATGGACCTCACGTCTTCATTTATGAGAGGTCATCGATAACTGAAACACATTGTAAAACATTTCCTGACACTGCCAAAAACGGCAAACCTGCCTCCTCCTTCACAACCTGAGAGTACAGAGACATCACTGCAGAGACCCACGAGAGACCATTTTCCCTGACCACACTCCCTGTACTTTTATCTCTTTCCTCTAGACACACTCTATGTCTTTTTCTCGTATAGGTAAGGTACCATGAATTATTTTATTTGGATGCAATGGTAGTTTTATTCTTTTTGTTTACTAAAAATGCAGAAAACCAGTCTTGCAGAGCCTTTGCATGCATGTACCTTACATGATTTATTCCTATCCTTAGTCAGATAAGAGAACTTTCCTATTACAACTGGGCAAACTCATGGGTCACCTAGCTTTAGCTAGAGGAATTTAGACTGCAGGAAAAAAAAAAAAAGAAAGAGAAAAAAAAAAAAAAAACAGAGCTGCCTGTGATTAAATTGTTTTGTTCCTCTACATTATTTTCCTAAAGAGCAAAACCAGCTTTATAGGAAACAGTTCATTAATCCTTATCAGCAGTAAGAATCCAAAGGGAAATTGAGGCTGGAGAGAGGCCAGTAGGTTTATCTAGGTTCATGGCAGAAATTGCCCTCTGGCAGCCTCAGCCCCAGGCCACGTCTCGCAGCAGTGGCGCAGCAGGAGAAATGCACACTGCAAAGATCACACGTGCAGGGACACGTGTCACAAAGTATTAGCTCTGGTCACCACAAAGGGTCAGACTGTGTCACCCCAGAGAGATGCCAGGGACCTCCGGACCAGCCCCACTAAGTGATGGCCACCATGGCTGTTTGGCCCTGTCGCAGCTCCCATCTGCGGGTCCAGCTGTTGGCACCATCCCTCTGCCACTCATGTCAACCTCATTATATCTATGAGCAAAGGTATGGTACACATCAGGGATAGACAGCACAGCAGCTGTCAGAATCAGCGGTAAGAGGCAAATGTAGCTCCTTCTATATCAGTCTAAGGGGCATCAATGACATCTTTACTGGGCAGGGAAGGTCTCATGTCCATCCCGCTCCATGTGTCTGCATCTTGTCATTATCAGTGGTTGTGGGCACAATCCCCCAAGATAAGTATTTTAGTTACCAGAATAGTACTAGAATTGTACTAGGTGGGGGAAAAATACACGCTACACTTAAGTGCTTAAGTCCCAGACAGAATGTCGTGGACTGACATGCACATGACTTTATAGCTGCAGCCATGTAGACAACGTACTTTCAGTTACTGCAGAAGATAGCAGGAGAATTAAAAACTAAATAATTGTGCTGGTAAGACAGAAGCAACCAAGCTTTTTGAAACTGCCCATATATGAATATAGAAGTATTCATTTTATGACATTTTTAAGCTTGTGAATTCTGACAAGTATCCAATTAATTGTCTTGATATTAATGAAGACAGAAAGAGAGCTACAGTAACATACCTGTTTATTACAAGCCTACTTATACTTACTTATGCTACTATAAATATATATGCACCTACGCATCTTTAAAGAATCTTTCACGAAATGATACAAAGAAAAGCACCAATGTCTACATTTTACATAGAGAGAATGAAATAAGCACAAAGAAAGTGACGTTTCTATGGTCACTGCAACTGGGCTGAGAGCAAGAACAGCTTTTTCATCTGCTCTTACACTTCCCTCAGCCACATGTGCAATGACTTGACTGCATTGATTTCGACGCGCCTTCCTCAAATATTTATTTTATTATGGTGCAGTGCTGCCCTGACGTCATTAGGACATGCAGCACATTAGCACATACATCGTTACTGGCACACCTTACAGAGCACCTCTGCGCCCTCTTCACCCTGGAAGCATTGATCCTTCCCATGGCACGGGAGCAGCCTGTTGCACCTTCACTCCTCCTGAGAGCACAGCAGCAGTCCCCTTTGCTAGGGACACAAGCTCATCCTGAGATCTCAATAAGAGACCAACTGTGGGAACTGCATCAAGTTGTACACTTAAAAATTACATACAAGCACTTCCCACTGTGGGAGCCTGAACGCACTTGCTGCTGTCAAGGGAGAGACCAAACTAACTTGCATTAGTTAGGATCAGGGCCTGCCTGGTTGTACGCGTGGCGCATCCAGCTGAAGAGCAGGAACAAAAGGGCCCAGTTGTACCAAGATCCTGTAAAGCTGTAACAGCTGTCATAATAGCCAGCAAAGTACAAATAGTCACGATTCACAGTTCATTTATCCACAATAATACTCTGCGTAAAAATAAATATGAGAATTCGGCAATCTGCTTGTAGACAAGCTCGTGTCTAGGAAAACTGGGGATGTTCATCCAATAAATTATTTACAGTGAATTAAACATTCATCATCAACAGCAGAAAAGCAATAAAAGTCATTATTTGCAATCCCTTTTTTATGAAGACTGAAAAGCAAAATTTTATAATTGACTTTTAATGATGGACCTGAGCCATAAATCTAATGTGGACTTTGAACATCTGTGAGGATTTTTTTCACCCCTTGAGTTTTGCTTTAATCTGTTATGAAAATAGGAAATACTTCATAAAATATACATCCAAATACACAGATTTGAGAGACTCAACATTTCAATGACTTGGATCTTGAACTTTCATTAAATAAATTAAATCAGGGAAACATTTGCAGTGAACAGGTGTTGAATCTGTGTGAATTATGCTTGAAATTTAAACCACTGTGTTTATTTTCTTTTGGATTCTTTTCGCTTTGGATAATGGGCAAAAAGTGTTTGTTGAAAATTACCCGTTTATCAGTACAGACTGATAAAAGCCAAGCACGTTTGCAAGCTACTGCTGCATTTCTCTTGCTTTATCACCAAACTACAAAGTGAAATTCCTGGGCAGAATTCCTCCTGGGAAACGATGACTCCCTTGCCAGAAGTCAAAAAAAAAAACAGCTGATCAGAAGGAAAAGCTGTTCTTGGAGACTGTGGAGGGCAGAAACCAACCTCCCATATCTCACCTCCAACTCTAAATACAAGTCATGCACCTGTGATTCACTTCTTTATTTCAACAAATAACAGTGTGTATGTTTAAACTCATAATTCTGCCAAAGCCAGATACTACAGTTGTCTACTCAGAAGGAAAAAAAAATAAAAGCATAGGGAAAAAAGAAAAAGATTCTTTTCCAGTAGGCATTAATGATATTGTTTAAAGAACTACCAGAAGAGCCTTGCCTGCTTAGTATGGGAGCAACATGAGACCTGGATAGACAGGAATGCCCTGGGAATTCAGGATAGTCGAGTCAGGAACCCCTCAGAGCTCTAACACAAACCAGCTAGGCAAAGGTAGCTGCTCAGTGGGAGCAGAGCCAAAGGCAGTCACACTTTCTGGCTCCTTAAATACATCTTAGTGATGTTATATTTAATGATCTGTGCCATTTGTGCTCCTAATAGGAATCCTCTTCACTTTTCTAATACACAAAAATATGCAAAAAGTGAACTCCTGTGAGAGCTATGCAAAGACAAAAATCTTAATTGTGTAATGTGATGAAAATTTTCTGAGATTTCAATGGAGGAAATCGTTAAATCCAGGTAAAGTCCTTTGCTTCCATGTATTGTTATTTAAAGGTTCCTTTTTGGAGAATACAACATTTTCTTCCAATATTCAATCCAGGCAAACATTTGATGATAATACTAAGAAAAACTATTTTCTTAGAAATAATTTTCTCTCTCCCATGGAAGGGAAAAAAAAAGAAACTTTACTTCTGTGGAGAATAGTAGAAGCTTGAGACAAAAGCATTACGTGTTCTGCTTTTGTAAAGCTATCAGAAATGTGGTATTTGATTGGTTCTGGCACTAGCGTACATTGTTCTGCCAACTCCAGGGCTCATGTTTCAGCACATACAACCTTACACAATATGATATGCATGTAACTTTGGTGTCTTACGTATTATGAAATTCCCATGAAAGTGAGCGAGATGACTCAGACAAATGCAGCACAGCCACGGAATTGGCCACGAGCAGACAAGCTCTTTTACCATTACAGCATGGTGCACTGTAGTGCTACCTACAGAGGAACAAAGCCTGTGAATGTGTATAGTGCCTTCTGCTCCCTAAAAACGTGCTGCAGATTTGTGCAGAAACATTAAAAGTTGACTCTATTTGTGCTAATTGCACTTTGCAACATTCTGAATCTGTGTTTTCTGGGAATGAGTGTACAAAGCTTGCAGTTTGCAATATAAACAAATCACAGCACTCTGCTGGCAGGAGAGATCTGTATCAGCCCCAATCATTTGTCTCAGCAGCAGCCAAGACTCAAACAAGAACTTACATGTTCCAGAAGCAGTAGCTTACTTCAGGGTCACCTTTTCCTGTTTGTATGGGTGGCAACTGCATTGTGGTTATCTCAGCTGAAGAAGGCTGTCAATATATAAACATAAAATGCAGTCTGTAAGTACGAATTAAAAAATGTATGTGTTTGTTCATTTGGTGAAAATCAAATTGGCATTCTAATATGAGAACAGAATCTGATATGCTAGGGCTGATTTTCCTAAAAACATTTTTCAATGGTTTATACATGTCCTTCAACAGCTTGGGCCATTGAATTAAATATATTAATACATATTTTGCAGGTATTTCTGGGAATGGATGCTAAATTTGAAAATTCAATGTGCTTGCAAAATTGGAAGCATAAATCAAGTCAGATCTAAAGCATTTATTCAAACCAATGGTTTTAATTGCTTTCAACAGCTGGAAAAAAATGCAGACTCTTTGCTATTCAAAATTGACATGCACAGATTCAGGGCATGGATGGACTTTTGCTGCACAACAGCAATCTCTCAGGTTTAAATGTGTTTGTTTTTAGCAGGGCATTAGCACCATGGTGCTTGGTATATATGCTGAACTGCACTGCAGTAGGTAGAGCTGTTTCTAGTTTGGAATAATTGTGGCCACATCATTAGCTGGGATAGCCACATATTTCATCATATTTCAGCCAACTTACAAAGCAGTAGTCATACTGAATTTAAAGGAGACTTAAATGACATAGCTGAATTCATTATCCATCGATCAACACTCGATTTTAAAAAGCATGTACATGTACTTTCCTCTTGTAGACAAGCATGTTTATAGTGAGTAAAGAGTTGCAGGAGATGAAAACAGATATTAAATCAAAGATGCTTTTCTTTTGTTATAATGGACATGGGAAGTACAAACAATGATTATGTCATGGTGCTTTTATGAGACCCCGGAGGGTAAAAACGTTGCCAAATGAGGTACTGAAAAAGAATGTACAAAATATTTATTATTTTCAACTATTTTCAGCTATACTCATATACTAAATTTAACTATGAAAATGTCCTCATATATAAAGATCTTACATAATAGATAAAAAGTATTTCCATAATCTTGTTTTCTAAAACAACATTATATACAACCAAAAAACCCACCCAGCAAGCAGTTCTTCTGTTTTCTTTATATCAGTGAAATTCCCTAACTGCAACAGGTATTTACCTTAACTTGAATAAAGAAAGAACTGGTAGGCAGAACAATATTTTCATTTTCTAATAAATTTCCTTTACCTGTGAACACTGACATACTTTTGCTTTGCTCTCCTAGAAGTAGCTGTAAACCAGTTTACCAGATACAAACGAAATTTTCTTAAATTCAGCAGAGGAGAATAATGAATTGGTTTTATAGGTCTATAAAGCAACCTGAGTCTGTGGGCATATGAAAATAATGGTCTCAATTAGGATCTGTAATGTATTCTGGGAGATATGATAAGAAATGTGGCAGCAAACTCATTTTTTCCTCTCAAAATGATCATCTGCAATATGCAATAAAATGCTAGGATGTACTCAGAAAAGAGACATCGCAGTATCCTCCCTAATATATATGCAAATATTTCATCAGTTTGAAACTTGAAGGCACATCAGAAAGCTGCTGGGAATTAAGATCAGCCTCCAATTGCCATATAAATCAAAGCAACGTCTTTTCTCTAAATAAAGTATCTGTTTAGGGAAGTACGCCACTCTCATTAAATGATGATATGAATTGGCCCTGCTCAGTATCACTGCAGGCAGCAGACGGGGCCAGGCTCTCATCCTTCCCTGCAGATACTGTGATGGTTTCTACTGCTGCTTGATATGGCTTTTTTGCATGCGGCACCGTGTTGTAAGGAAACGATCAACACTTTCCAAAAGTTTCAGAAAAACAGGTATTGTTCCCTGGGACTGAACTGTCACAACAGAATGATTATGGGGAAGATTATGCGCTGAAAGTCAGGCAGATCAAATTATGGCAGTGCCCACCATGACATAGCAATGAGCAATGCAGCTGCGGCCACGCAGGAATGGCAGCTACCCGAGCAGCAGCTCGCTCTTGAAGGTCAATGAGGCACTCTTTATCCCAGGATATGGAAAAAATGATGCTTTAATGCATAAAGGAAGAATATAAATGAGAAGTCATTTGTTCCTGACCAGAGAGAGAAGGGTAGAAAAGATGAGATACATGTATTTGAATAGGTTGTGAGAACCAACAGATCTAGCCAGCTTATCAAACTCATTTTTACTTGTCCTCCTGAGTATGCATGCTTTCCTGTGCAAAACTGGCCCTCTCATCCATCCCTGCTAGGTGGATATTGAAAACAATATCTAGTTCTATACAGAATTCCAGAAATTCAGGCCAACTAATGAACAAAATGGCTCAGCAGCCTGCTGTTCTTCCTACTGGCTGGTATTGCCCTGCCACCCTATGATCTTGGAAGCAGAAACTGAATTGCATCAGGCATGTAGAAATGGAGAGGACATTCTGCAATGGCTCATCAGATCTCCAGCCCTGCTAATGCAAACTTGTTCCCTCCTGACAAGCAACTGTATTTTTATTCTGGTCTAACTTTAAACGTGTCAAGTAGTGAGGCTGCCATGGAAGTTTATTTCACAGGATAATTGATTTCACTGTCAGAAACAGAGCTGAGAAAATAACTCACAGCAAATCATGTATTCAATGAACAAAGTTTCGTCTGCTGTCCATGGAAATCTTGCTAGCAGATCATGATTCCCTTGGCTGTATTTGCTCTTCTGAGCGTTTCATGCCCTGGTTGCCCATCGACAGGGACTAGCTCACCGAAGGGGCGCTCCTGGGAGAGCTCGAGCTGCTTTCCTGGTTATTCCCAGCCCCAGGACACAGCTCCTTCACTGGACATACAAAATTCTCCCATTTGTTAGGAGGATCTGTGCAGGCTGCCACGACTTGTCATCTCCCAGAAAAATAGATTAAAAAATAAATAAAAAGGGTGATGCATGAAAGCAGGAAAACTCTTACTGGTGAACGGGAAACATACTGGCTATGAGCAGCTCTCTAACGCCTACACTGGATAATGCAGTTCAGCTGAAGAGAGGTGGTTTGCCTAATCGGTCCTCTTATCGCTCAGTAATTTGTTCTTATTCAGCACCTAATGCCCCTGCTGCTCATGTGAGCACTGTGCAAACCCTGGAATTAATAACATTTCACCCGTCATTAGAAACTGCCCAAGATTAACAGCGGAGGCGAGACTAGACTCTGGACCTGACTCTCACCTCTTCCAGTCTCATAGAATTTCCAAAAAAATCCCCCTTTTTTTTTTTTTTTCTGAAACGCCAAAAAAAAAAAAAGCCCCTGGTGCAGCTTGCACTGGCAGGTACGCCTCCATGTACCCTATGGTTTCTGCTACAGGGAAAATGATGCCATGTTAAACCACTTAGGCGATTACTCTCAAACACGCGGACTCCCTCACCAAGAGCTGCCCCACACTTCCTTGCCCACCTTTCTGAGGAAGAGATGCCGATTTTTAGCACGTGCTCACTGAGCCGGCCGCCACGGAGAGGACAAACTGTTCGTGCTGCCCAAGCCCAGTGGCACTGTGTCTGGCGGCGTTTTTACATTCCCGCATGAAAACAGCTTCCAACTCAATCCGGCTGCTTTGGAGAACTCCCCATGCCTCGTATCTTCCAGGGATGCTGATATTTACCACTTTTTGGCTGGGAGGAGATGCTGGGTGCTGGCTCTGCTCTTAGACACGGTGCTGCGGGGTTGGCACCCACGAAAGCGTCTTCTTACAGCCTGGGCCACAGAGCCGCGCAGTTGGCGTGAGAAAGGAAATGGCGTCAGGTGGCGCGGAGGGGGCGTCTTAGCGTCAGGGCTGACGAAGGTCCCTTCCCATCGGTTTGTGGCGACAGAAGAACGCAGCTTGGGCGCCCTCGCAGCGACTTTCACCGGGGCGCACCCCGCAGCCGCCCCGTGCAGGCCCCTCCGCCTGGCAGCCATTTTAGGAGGGGCTGTGGGAGCGGGCACCCCTGGCGCCAGGCCGTGCTGCTCCGAAATGGCGGCAGGCGCAGCTCAGCGCCCCACGGGCTCTCGCGCCTTTTGCCGTGGCATTTTCCTCTGTGAAAGTCCCCTGCTGGGTGGCTGGCGGATGCCTCGGCACGTGGGACACACAGTCCTGCTGAAATAGCCATTTCTAGCTTCTGGGGACCGTTCAGTTTTCCTTCAGCAGGATCCTTCGTCAGACTTCGCTGTCCTTACCTAACTGCTTCCCCGCGAAAGGTACGAGTGCAAACAACTGCAGAAAGCATAAACCAACTCCAAGGGTTTCCAGGTCCTTTTGCTTGGGCCAGTCTCTTTCCCCATGGATTGCTCATCTCTGGCTAAACATAGATGAGTTATTTGATGCAGCCCGGGCACGCTTCGCCCCTGCCCTCCTGTCGCACTCAGAGGCCTTTCACTGCCTTGGCTTAAAGCAACCAGAGCAACAGGAAGAAACAGTTTATCAATGTGATGTCAGTGACATTAAAAAAGGAAAAAAAAAAAAAAAAAAGAGAGAGAGACAAAAAAACAAAGCCTCTGAACATGGATCCAAAGATGGGGGAAAGGTATCTGTATTGCAGAAAGCATCCAGATGAGAGAAACAACTCTACATGAGGCATAAAAGCACACAATTTTTAGAGAAGAGAGGAGGCACACAATCTGCTGCATGATCTGGGCCTTTTTGTTTGCATGACTTGGAGCAACCCTCCTTTCCAGCTGATGCTGGGGAATACAAATCATCAGCCAAATGTCTGCAGCTGTAGTTTGTTCTGCTGCTCCTCTGCTTGGTGCAGAAAGAGTGCCGGGGGAAGAGGTTAGAGAGATAAAGGTTGCTCAGATGCATTTATTAATTCTGTGATTCTTGCTCTTTTCCTTTGCAGTTTACTCTTGATTTGTGTGGCTTGCTCAGCACGAGGAAGGGAAGCGGTAGCGTAAGGATTGCTGACAAGCCTGGGCTTGGTCAGACCTGTGAGTAGCAAGCATAACTTTTTCCAAGTCTTCTCTCGGGGAGAAGGGAGGGAAAGAAATGCTGTTTGCAAGCTAGTCTGATGATGGATTTGGAAGGGTAGGTAATGCTCACATTAATGGTGAATGGGGAGAAATAGTTCCTATGCAATTGTCTGAATGACAGCCTGCAGAGGTACCTCCAGCAAATGCAGAAGCAGCAGTTTGTGTCTCCTGCAGTCACGGAGGCAGGTAATGCCACGAGGTGCACAGGCAGGAGGAGAGGAGGGCCTTGGGGTGAACGCCTGGTGAGCTGTCATGGGCTGAGCAAAGCTGAGCAGGGCAGGTCTTCTGCATGAATCCTAGAGAAGGAATCTGTATTCTGGAAGATGGGGAGTGAGGCCTCTTCAGAGAACTAGACTATATATTTAAGGTTGCTAATTTTTCATAAGCTGCAACTGCATTGAGACCCTGGTGTGATCTGCTGTGCCTTGATACCCTTCTTGTGAAGGTTGGGGATCCTTTCCACTTATTTTGCTTTCTCTCTAGCAGAAAAAAAGCATTTTGTTTTCTCATATCTCACAATGGGACTTGGCTTGGGTTTGTACCTTGTCCCTGGAAACTGCAAAGGGACCTGTTCAGCCAAAGCCATTTCAAAAAGCAGAAGGAGAAGCTAGGTATCAATCTGACACTTCAATAGCAGGCAGTGCCTGAGTCTTTTGTATTGTAAAAGCCCATGCACACAGGTGAGTTGTTTGTTAAATATTGTCATTGTTATGATTTATTATTTGCTTTGGGATAGTACCTGGAAGTCCTGGCTGTGGTCCAAAATTGGCTTTTGCAGGGGATAAATGCAGAGAAAACAGTATATATATATTTTAAAAGAACCAAATTGTTTTTTGTAATATTTATCATATGCAAAATGTAGTCCACAGTGCAACAGATCACAGATCACATGATAAACACCACACAAATAGCATAGAAGACAGAATGCAAAGTAATGTTCTTCCAAAAGCTAGGAGCATGTGAACAAATCGTGCTGAATTTCAAGACGCAGAATTAATTTAACCTTTTGGGATTAGGTGTGACAACTGTCTTTCACATGCAAATATCAGTGTTTAGCAGGAGAAGTAAAAGAAGTCACAGAGAGGTTATACAATATACCCTGCTGCTCAGGTTAGAGTTTTATTCTCTCCCCTCATTCTGGTCTGTGTTGCTGGCAATTCATGATGCTGAGCAAATAAACTGACCTTTTGGGAGGGGAGTGAACCAATTGTAATAAAATGTTAGATTACAAAAAAAAAAAAATAACAAGAAGATACAGCTTTAACATTTAAAACATAATATCCATGTTAGGCCACACAGCACAAAACTTTCCCTTTAAAGTGTGCCATTTGTATGTGGAAATGTTTCCTCTTCAGCTCTACATTCCTTTGTTTAATGTCAGATCATGTTGTTGCTGCTAAGTCACGAAGAGTGCAATTGCCATTACCTTCCCATTAATGTCACATATGTAAAGATTTTGTCTTATCTGTCCCTTCAAGCGATGTATCTGCACATAATACCTAGTTGACTGAATGCATTTGATAGAGGAGGCAAGAGAAACAGAGTGCTGAAATATTTAAAAGCATTTTACAAATCTGCGTCTATAGAGGAGTGAGAAGGGGGAATGTAGTTAACTTGCCATTAGCAAAACTCTCCAATTCAAGGTAGTCGTTGGTCACATATTTTAAAATATTAGAGACCTCCAGAGAGGTCTGCTGCTTGCCAGGGGCCCAAATAAGGGATGTTACAGAGAGGCTCCCAAGGCTTGTCCACAAGTCTGACTATTATTCCCTGATACTATTTCATGTGGGCACTAATGATACTATGAGGAAACTGAGGGACATCAAACGTGATTTCAAAGCCCTTGGGACGGCCGTCAAAGGCATGGGAGCCCAGGTAGTGTTTTCCTCGATCCTGCCAACGAGGGGAATGGACTCAAGTTAAAAAAAAGGCGGATATGGCAGATTAACAGCTGGCTGCACTGCTGGGCTTGGCAACAGGGTTTTGGTTTCTATGACCATGGGACTCTG
>JAWLRI010001005.1:771021-789066 GCA_034781795.1 Crypturellus tataupa
TCTAGGTGGCCCTGCGTGTGCAGGGGGGTTGGACTAGCTGACCTCTAGAGGTCCCTTCCAACCTTAGGCATTCTATGTTTCTATTCAGACATATTTGAAAAAACTTTGGTTGTGTTTTGAATACAGTCAACCAAAAGATTATACCAGAGTCTTCTAAATTAAACTTTGTTCACATGTGCATGTGCAAATCTCACTTGCATCATGTATAAGTAACACTAAGATTTTAGGAATATTCTGATTAATATCAGTTCTGATTTTTTGTAATAAATATATATCATGAAATATAGTCTGTTAATCAAATATATGTAACACATGCCACATGCAATGGCCCGAGCACTGATTTTTATAATAATATGTGTTAGCTGAATTACTACTGAGAGACAGAAATGTTCATTTCCATGAAAATAACTGTATTCTCCAGGTCAGACTTAAAGAAAGAAATGCAAGAATGAGACTAGAGAAAGGGAGAGGAGAGAAAAAAAGGATTAATCAGTGGAGGGGAAAAGAGACATAGGTGCTGAAAGGTGTTTAGATTAGTAGGCAAGTCTTAGTTTCTTTAGATGAATCTGGTACAGTAGATGCATTGAAATGAATGCCCATTTACTTAAGTAGCAGCTGGTTCAGGTGACTATATATTTTAAGTATATACATTATTAGATTGTCTGGATCAGAGTAGTAGCATAGTGGATTATTCAGTGCAGTCACTTATATGTGTGTTAATTTATGCAGACAAAACAGCACTTGACAAGTTTCAGAGCATTTTTGCTCTACCTGTTGATTAAAAACAGCCTTTTAGGAAGAATCATCTGCAAAGTCTCCTTCAACCAGTGTTTGATTGAATGTGATTTGTCCATGTGCCACAGTATAGCAATCTCTTGTCAGCAACTGTAGACAATGTGAAACTATTCTCCACATGTGCTGCAACTTTAACCTCCACTTCTGCAACATTTGAACTATGAAGAATAAGGAATATTCCAAATTTCTCTTCAGAAGGCTTTTCATCATCGTCTGTACTATGTTCAGGCCATGTTTAAGTCACTTGAGAGAAGTTCACCAAAGAACAACTGTGAAATGGTTTATTAAAGAAAGCATGTGATAATAGCAAGAATTGCAAACTTTCTCTATTTTGAAATATATTGCTGACTTCCAGTTGTATTTTTCACTGGACCATTAAGAACAATTCTTCAGACTTTTTTTTTAATACTAATAATATTTTACCTTTCTTCAAGACCTTGAGAACCATAAACTTGTTTATAAACATCAGTGACCTGAATTTTAAGAGCTTAGGTGTGCAGCTACCAAAATTGTGTGTCATTTGGGAATCTGTGTCTGAAAACTGTCCTGATCTCACAAATGCTGAAACAGTTTTCAAAACTTGGCCTCAGGCAATGGTAAAGGAGCCATCCTAGGCCAAGTGCTTTTGCGACTTTGGACCGTGCTATATCTGCATTTTCCTTCCAGCTTGTCAGCATGGGAAGTACACTTTCTGCAGCAGTGGTGGACGTTGCACCATCGTAAGAGATGCAAGTTTGAAATGGTTTAAACAAGTCCACTCTGCTCTGGAATCTATGGGAATGGAAGTACATGTGGTGAAAAGGGATTTTATTAATGTATCATCACCTTAAAAAATAATAATAATAATAATTACTGCTAAAGAGTGAGTTGTTACAGTTCCAGACAGGAATCTACTTGCAATATTTTAGTCTTTTCTGCTTTTGCTCTGCGTTAGGAGGGTAATAGTGCAAAAAAACAGTTTCTGTGAAACTGCATATGAAGTCAGGAACATATTCTGTCCTTTAAAATAGCCTATAGTAACTATATTTAAATGAATTAATGAACAGTTTGTTGAAAACTGTTTCATTTGCAAACATTGATGCATCTAAATATGTATCTGCCAAAACAGGCATATGTAAATGCAAGGATGATGGGTTATGTTATAGTAATTATTACATTTGACAGGTATGTCAAATATCATTTAGGTTGTACTGTGCGCACTGTATTAGATGGTTCTATATTAGGTGCTGACAACAAAAACAACCAGTGCTCAGAAAGTCATTAAAATGCGGGAACTCATACAAAATAACATGCTTCCTTCTTACATAGCTTCCTTCTTACATACCATCATTCAAGAACAAGTTAGTGAAGGAAATTAACATAATGGAAAACAAAATAAGAGGAGCAGCAAGGAGACAGTGTATATATTTGTATTTGAGCATTCAAGAACCATTCTGTATCCCTAAAGAAGCTTGCTTTGAAAACTAACTCCATAAAATATATTGGCAGGACTCCTGTTTATTATGCAAACTTCTGCAAGACATCCAGTATCTCCTTTTTTCCTCTTCTCTAAATAACACGCTTCTTGTCTGTTGTAATCTGCAGCTTCTTTTTCCTCATTCATTGCAGTGGCATTTTTGTGTTCCAAACAACCCCAGTTCATGCACAAATTTAAACCTGTCTCCTAATTAGGAGAAACATTTAATTTTGAACCTTCCTTATTAAGGCTTGCTCTTCCATATTGCCCAAGAAGCTTTCAGCCTGTGAAAATTTTTCCTTTTAAGGACTGTACTGCAAAAATGGATGTAGGGGATTAAGAATTTTTTGTCCACACTGATCAGGCTTCTCCATAACCTGGTGAAAGGCTTAGGTACCTGTAAAGGTCAGAGGTGCTTCCAAAGTGTATCCATGAATGAATATTGAAGGTGCTTCACTCCCCCTCTGATTACACACATAACAGAAAGCCTAGACTTCTGACTTGCACTAAATGTTTATTTTTACTAATAAAGTTAAGTGAGAAGAAACTAGAGTGATAAGTGAATTAGATATTTCTGCTTTTCTGTCTTGAGTACATGCGGCCTTACCTTAGCATGTAAAGCTACCCACTTTACTACTTTTGGTGGTTTATTTCTTATATGACCATGCATGGCTTATACTAACTGCTAAACATTTTGCTAAACTGCTTACTGAAGCAGCAAAACTGATTAGAGATTGAACATTGATTTATTTACCCTTAGCTAAAGGAAAGCAAGGCAAGTGCCAGTGTAACTATTGAATCTTTGAACATTAGCTTGTTTGTAAAAACACATGAGTTTATGTTGTTGCTACTTCTCTCAGAAAGGCAATTCTTCTGGCAGTTTGGGTATTAGGTTCTGCTGAGGAGAAATTGAAATCTGGGTTGCACAGCATTGATTTGAAAGAAGACTGCCTGAAGGGATTAATTGATTCCATATTGTAATGCAGCAATTCAAGCAAGTCTTCTTCAGATCCCTTGCTTGAAATAAGAAGTGAATCTCAGCTGGAATAGACTTCCTCCTTCCTGGGGCCGTTTTCCTGGCAGGCCATCTAATTGGAAATTAGGAAGAGTTCTGCTGCCCCTTTATTGCGGTTAGGTAAGACTTCATTAAAGCTTGAAAAAGCTTTTAAATTACGAGAAGGCAGGAACTAAGCAGCTGCATCATCAGGTGCTCATTGATCTGTGAAGAGTCCTGTGCTGACGACAGGACATGAGGCCTCATTACATCTCTCTTAACAGGGATTTCTACAGAGCATAGATACATGTTGGCTTCGTGAACCAGTGATTGTTCCTTATTTTACCCTTCCTAAATAGGCTTTTTTTTCACATGTGAAACTTCAAACTGTTCTAGATAATTGCATACTTCTGTTGCACAACACAGACATTTTGTCCTACACTAATCGAGTGAAATTGGTAAAGTATCTCGATTTGGTTCATGAAAAGCTCATGATTGTATTGAAAATATTTGTAAATATGACAAATGATGATCTCGCTTGCAAATATGCTATTTCACGAAGAACATACACTTTTGCTAGCCTTTCTAATCCATGTACTATACTTACATTGTTAAAGAATTTTTTAAATTAACTGAGAAATAACACGTAAATGAATCCTTTAGCAGAGTTTGTTTCAGACATTTAAAACTGGGCAAGCTTATTTCAGACAGCAGCTTTTTCTGCTTCTGTAGAAAACAACCAGCAGCTGCAGGGATACTCTGCTGATGCCCAACTGCCCAAATCAGTGACCACAGAAGTCCAGTGACTTTCCTTTTCTCTGTCACTCTTTTTTTTTTTTTTTTTTTTTTTTTTTTTTTTTTTTTTTCCTGTAGGTGTTAGTCATTGCTATTATAAGAACTTCTATTTCTCTTTTGGGTTTTAAACCATCAGTTTGGTGCAATAAACTATTATCTGTTCTACTTACTGGCAGAATGAAACATTAATGGACATTGGATTTGGTAAAGACAGCAAGCTAGGCAAAGGAAGTGTTAACTATTATCATAGCTATAAAAATAAAACAGATGATCATAACTATAGCAATAACCTTGCTCCAATAGCATAAAACAAAATAGGAACCATTATGGATTTTATTTTATTGCCATCTGCCACAATTTTCATTTTGGATGATTCTGGAACAGTTTTGTAGTCTTTTCACACTAAGCAAGTTTGGAATAAAATGAAAGTTGGAGGGAAATGAGATAGCATTAAATCAACTTGTCCTAGGAAGCGCAAATATTGGCATCATCTTCTCGATTTATTTCTTCCTACCCCTTAAGATAACAGCATATGGTCACCATTCCAGTAAGAATGTACGAGTGAGGAAGCAGGAAACAGCACAGAGCTGCAAACTATTTCTCTGAGCAAAGCCCTTGAGCAAAATGTAAGGGGTGCAGAAGGTTACGTATCTCTATGTATCTCTATCAGTGGGAATTCTGAGATGAGCTTGGGGTTACCTTTCCTACTGCCAGTTTCTCTTTTCTCCTGATATTTGCCGATCAGCAGAGAACCCGTCTTTTAAGAATTCTTCATCTCCATTCAAATCTGTACCCACTGGGAGCACTTGAAGCTGTGGCCTGTGATATATGCAATTATATAAGGCAAAGAAAGTGCAGATGGAACTCAAGCTGCCTGCTTCAAGTCTATCAGTTCAAGGCCCTTGTTCCCATGTGCAAAAGAAACAAAATTGCATGGGAAAAGTGTAGCTGGCAAAATCCAGATACAGAGAGTCTGATTAAAACATCGTCGTCTGGATTCTTTTATGCTATGTACTTCTATTTCCGTTAAAACCCAAGTATTTTAACAGTTTACAAGATTTCTCTTTACAGTAATTTTTTTATATCAACAACTGCTTAGTTAATAAGAGTTACAATAAATATTTACAAATTGTCTTCATATATGTGATTTCACTGATTATTCTTGCCCAAGAATAAAATGAATATACTGTAGTTGTGTAGAATTTCCCTGACCTTATTGTCTTTTCCTTTTCTGACAAAATTAATCTGGAATTAGAGATTTTATTACAACCAGGACAATTTTTCAAGTACCGCTAAATATAGGAGTGAGACACAGTGTTTGGGCAGACTACTCAAACAAAATAAAGCAGCTGTTGGCCTGTCAATATGAAACATCCTACAAATGTGTAAATACGTGGCATATGTTCACTGGAACATTTTTAACATGATTTTGGCTCAATGCACTGTATATGCCCTGCCCTAAATACCACATATAAACTTCTGTTTAATATTTACAGAATTGTGTATCATGTCCCAAGAAGATAAATTAGAGACATTGCTGTCATGAAATGTTTATGTTCCAAAATAAAAATAGAAGATTATTAAGATGACTTTCCAATTACCAGGCCAAAAAGCAAACGTCACAAAATCTATCACATATAGTATTTGACTTTTCAAATATACATTTTGCAGTGGCAGAAAAGTATTAATCACTTTTGCAGTGATTAAGCAAACCTGATGTTTGGTTTTCAACAGTAGTAGAAGCTGATGGAAACCTGGCCTCTAGTGCTATTAATGATTAATTGAATGGCATTATTACTTTTAGTTCACAACACACTTCTTTCTGCAGTGAAACTGCACCATTTAATAATTTATTCCCTTTGCTGCAAAGGAGGTCCCAGGCCCCAGGGCTGCCTCTTCCCCTGTGTCAGCCAGTCATGCCAGCCATCTCCTCCTCTTATTTATACACAAGAAAAAGTGTTTGTGTGCTGGGTGTCGGGTTTTATTTGCTTTTTTCACCAGACTCTAGCTGACTGCTTAGAGGCTATTTCACTTGGCACTATGAAGCTTTGTTAGAAACATATCAAGATGCACAGCATAGTTCCTCAAAAGAAAGAAATATACATTTAATTAACCATCTTTTATGTTCTGAAGATCTTAATGTTTTACAAAGTAGTAAGTTTCATACTGTTAATTTTTATTTGAGTCATACTATTAATTTTTATATGAGTTACATACTGGTGAATTAGCCTATAGTGGAAAATTATTTCCAATTCTGCTCATTTTCTACTGCTACTTATCTAGTATAAAGTTACTTTAATGGGGAGCAAAGCTGCTGCAGTAAACTGCTACCATCAGTAAGCTGAATCAATATGTTTCCAGATCTGATGTTAGAAGCCATAGTTCATGCTGAAATTTTGGTGGATGCTCTGGGACAAATGCCCTTGCAGAAATGGTAGTATAAATTCTGAGGTTCAGAAAGTTGTACCTCTCTTGAGGTACCCAGAGGATTGCTGTCAAAGCTGGCCCATATGCTCAAGCAAAGTAAATAGCTCAATCTATTTTCTTTAACAGAGTTATAAGAATTTATATTTGCTGAGGAGCTATCCATGGATGATTAAATTTTACTTTTACTGAAGGACTTGGCTCTCTGGGGTATTAGACTCTTCCAGAAGTTCAGACCTCACAGGGTATAACGTCAGGCACTCATTAGTCTGCATCTTCAGCTGATTTGCATTTGGCAGAGGGCCACTGGCATCAGTATTTTTCAGCCACTATTTTTTGATTATTTCCCTGCATTTGAAAGAAATCAGTGTAGCTAATAAAACAATGAGCTTGTGTTGGAAATTCTCAGCCCAATGTTCCTCTTGAGTCCTGGATTTAATTTTGAGCAGTGGTTGCTGGAGACAGGAGGGGGAGCAAGGCCCAGTGCCTACAGCTCGGATATCTAAAGCTCAATCAAGATGAAGATGTGTATAGCTGCTTCCTGGAGCTGTCATACATGTTCAGGCATTAATTTCCCGTATGAGTTTGGCAATATCAAAAGCTCTGAGGAGCTCTTTGTGGTTGCTCATTCTACCAAATTAAACGTATCTAGTAACTGGATATGGGAGGTGATGTGGTCCCATCCAGGACCACAAGCAATTTCACACTATAGATGTGCAAAATCCAGTGCCCAGAGCAACCTGGCCATAAAACTCTCATTTCCCTTTTTCTATTGCTATCCTGCCTTGCAATGTCCTTCATAAAATCAGTGAGTGCCTTAAATTGCCTTAGGTAGGAAGAGGAAGCAGCCTTGGGATGTTCCCTTTGGGTTTGGTATTTAATTGAGACTAAAAGGGATATTGAATGCACCCTGCTCCCAAAGAGCTCCAGCCCCTCGCCTTGCAGCTATTCAGAGAGGGAGGTGATGTCCTGCACGGTACAGATTACATTCACGCTGAGACTCTTAGAGGACACTGAAACAAGTTTTCAAGAAACAGTTTTATATTCATCAGGAGCAGACTTGGAATTTTCTTATTCATGTTATACAAACCTCATTAGCCTGAGCAAAAATGCAACGTTATCTAGGCGGAAACAAAGAAATGACTCTTCTAACTCAAACAATAACAGGTTTTTTCAGTCAGACCACACAATTCCGTTTGGATTTTAATTTGATATAGTTTCAAAGTCCTCTTGTCGTTTATTGGCTATAGAACATTAGAAAATGCACAGAATGATAATGGTGGTGAAAAATACTTGCAGCTGTAGGAGTGCAATTTCATTCTGTATTGGGAGAGAATGCGTGCGTCTGTCAGAGCCGTGGAAAATTTTCAGTCTTTGACTTTTCTTACTAATTCATCTAGAAAGGAAGACCAGAGGCACTGCTCACAAGGTATCAGCAAGTCATTCTGCCTCTAAAAGCAAACAACTGCAGTTCAATCAGGTGGATGCTGCAGCCAACCAGCAAAGCTTGTGCCTGGAGTCCAGGGAAGGAAGCAGATCAGGTTGGGGTTTTGAAGTCAGATTGCCTAAAAAACTATAAAGTCCTCAATTCTTTTCTTAGGGTTTCCTTTTATAGAACATCTCTCATGTTAAGGACAAGGGCCTGTTGTAGAAATTACAGGGTGAGAGTAAACAGCCTGTGATATGTAGCAGATCACATTATGTGGTCATAAAGGTCCCTTCTGCTGCTAAAAAAAGTAGCTAAATATTCTCAGGTTTAGCAAGCTGCACATGAAGCACTTTGAGTGTCTCAGGCAGCACAATCTGTAATTATGGTTGCCTGATACTATCTTAACACTAGGGAGGGCAGTGATTTGGCCATGAGTCCCCTGAGAAGTGAGAGTTAGCGAGTGTCCCTGGGTTTCCTCAGCATGTTGCCTCCTCTCTCCCCAGCCAGAAGTCATCCTGGAGAACCTGAAGGCAGGGGAAACCGTGTCCTAGTGAAAACAAAGTCCCATTGGGTAAGAGGGTCACTGTATTCCACTCAATTAGAGCCTGCGTTTGACACTAGGAGCCATAATTTTTCTGGGGAAAATGTGCCTGCAGTTCATAGCAGCCCTGGAGCCTGGCCTGTCTCCTTGGGGACAGAATTTTGTTCCCAGATTCCTTTGAATTTGTGTCTGCTGAACATTGCTAGAGGCACGAAGAAAGGCTTGGGGGATGTTAGGATTTTTCATTTGTCTTGGTGTCTTCTGCCATAAATACTGTTGCTAATGCAATGGCAGCAAGGTCTCGGACCGACTATGGTAGCAGAGCACAGCAATAGTGTTAATGAGACTGAGTTCTCAGCGCCTGTGGGCCATGAGCTCATTTAAATAGGAAAAATAAAAGCAAAAGGAATGGAGAAAACATTAATTTTCTAACACCTAAATCTAAATTTGCTCCTCAAGTTCAGCTCTCTGTCAAAGTGTCACCAGTTAAGTCATCACTTTATCTTTTGACTAATTAAAGCCGTCGGATTTGATCCGAAATCATTGCTTTCTCCAGGCCTATCTTTAACACTTTGAACTTACTGAAATCTCTGGAAAGTGCATGTAGGAAAGTGCTGCTTTTCTGCCGATGCTGTTGCTGAGGTTACTCAGAGCAGGACCCTCTTTTGGGCATCGGGCCCCTCCAGTAGTGGCTGTATCGATCACAGGAGGACACGGCCTGACAGGAGCTCCTGGCTCACGGAGTGGCCCTTGGAGAGCAGGACCAGCTGTCAAGTTCCTTGGTGCCTGTGACGCGTCCCCTGTGCCACGGGCAGGGGAGCTCAAAAGGTCCCTATTCTTTCTTAGTAGCCAAATTAAACCCACTTCATCAGTTAAATGACAGCCATGTGTCAGCAGATGTTTAAGGATCAGTAGAGAAGAAAATTTCCTTTCCAAGCGCCTGCCAAATGGCTGAATTGATGTACATATTTACTGGTGGGAGGGAGCGGGCACAATTTTGCTTTTTCAATGTTTAAAGCAATTTTTAATGAGTATTTAATGTCTTTATAAGTGCAGCTATATCTTAGGAAAAATATACAGATGGGATTTATTTATGAACAAGCACATTCATAACTTTTTTACTGATGTAAATCTCTTCATGAGTACATACATTTCCAGTATGGGAAAACAATCAGAAGCTAAGGTTAAGATTATATGGCAAAAAATGTTAACCATTTCTTATTTTGTCCCACATAGAGCACAAAGGTTTACAAAGCTCTGCTACCTCATTGCTGTGATTATCATTTCACATTCATTCATTGTGGGGCTTTTTTCCCAACTGCTTTGTTTACATGAGGGCCACATTCTGCCGGTTAGTCATACGTATAGCTCCCATTGATGTCCTGTTTATCAGGACGTATTTAAGAGTTAAACAACAGAGATAACTCTTGTTATTCGCATATCCTTCCTGCTCGTTGTCTACCTCCACACCCATACATAATTTTCCCCATCCCTGTAGCTTTTCCCCTCCCTCTTCCTTTCTCCCCAGTTTTCCTGTTGGATTTCTTTTATTGTCCCATTTAACCACTTCTCTCTCTCTCACTCTCTGACTTGTTTTGTGCCAGTGACTGCTGAGAAGTTCCTGCTCATGCTTTTGTCTCCAACAGAGCCTTAGACCGTCAGTGCCCACTTGGAAAAAAAGAGACTTTTGGTGTAAGAAGCTGCTAACCTGCTGTAAACTAATGCTCAGCCACACCTTGCATCGGTCACAGAATCGGATTTGTATTATTACAGATTGTTGGTCCAAAGCTGGTGTCCTTCCCAGGACTCCTAGTCAGGCAAATCATGAAATTACCCGGCTCAGAGGTAGTCGCATAAAATATGTTCACATAACCTATCTCACTCCTTAGGGCTGCACTGGGAGTTATCTCCCTGCACTTCAGCTACTCTGTCGGTTATTTCTGCACTGAGCGGTGGAGAACAGGCAGCTAGAATTTATTCATGAACAGCTCTGAGGATTTATGACATGGAGCAGAGAAATAGAGGAGCGAACTGTTTCGGTTAACTATTTTTTTTTTGCAAAAAATAGAAACCTGCAGTCGCAGTAAAATATTAAGTGACTCTACTTCATTAATATGTTCTTTCAAAAATAAAAGACAAGCAATCTTAAAATTGTGAAAAAATGTTGCATTTAAAAATAGTGTTACTACACCTGCATGTTCTTCACTCTTTAGTGATTAAATATTGTAAAATTTCATAAGTTTCTTTTTAAAGATTTGTTTTGATTTTGATTCTTGCAACTTGAGAAGTGTGATGACCAGCTGAGCGCGGCCCAAGCGATTTTGGTAAGCTCAGGTAATTATTTTCTCCTCCTTTAATTCCACTCCACAGTTTTTGAATTTTTAGCGGTTATGGAAAAACAAAGTTATACAGTACGACTTGCAAAGCCTGTGACTGCACTGGAAGGGAGCAAGGCTCTGCCCTGCGTGTGGGTGACAGCCTCTCACCATGTGTTTGACCCGAAGAAATTTGGGTCTTAGTCTCCTGAGGAATTCAGCACCCTCACTGCAGTGCTGAACCCAGTATAAATAGCAACACACACAGGGCTGTCAGCACTGTGGAAGGACGTGAAAGAGGTCTTGGGGTGGATAAAAAAGTATCTGTGCTTGAGTAAGAAGAGATTGTGAAGCAATCAAAAGAAAAAAAAAGATATTTTAGCAAGCACGAGCTTGGCTCTGGTAAGCCATGTAGAGCACGAGCATGGGCTAAGTGAGAATAGGTTCCGGTCAGCAGAACTTTCCCACGCATGGGTTTTGCCTTGCCGACAAGAAGCCCGAGGCGCTGCCTCAGCGCGGGCGCTGCTCGGTGTTGCAGTGCGCGCGGGCGCAGGGCAGCCAGAGCACCCGCCGTGCTGACGCGCGAGGCCATCGCTGAGGGGAGGCCGGCGCTGCTCCTGCTCCCTGGCGGCCTCGTGGCAGCCGAGCGGCGCCAAAGTCACCTCCGAGCGCAGGATGCTGCTGCCGAGAGCGCTCCGGAAAGCACGGGCACCAGCACAGGCTACTCGGAAAGAACAGGGCAGGTTTACTGCCTTTGCTGATTTAGGTAACCACCACACACCCACCGCCCTATCCTTCAGCATCCACGTCTCTCAGTCCCCTTGTGCCAACCCAAATTTTAACTCTTTCACCTGGGACACCATTCAGCTACCCTGCTGCACCCCTGCCCCAGGAACGCTGCCTGAGGTCGAGAATCAGCCAAAATGCTCACCCTAAAATGAGCAGAAAAAAGTGTGCTCTATCAATAGTACACTGTGTATATTGATTATGTTCAGGTTGTGCTAGCAAGAAAAGAGAAATAGCCCCAAAATATGGGACAATCTTTGTATGTCTCTATGAAACAGATATGAAAACCTCATATATATATAATGAAAGCTTTACACAGGTTGGACCACCTTATTTTTAATCTTGTAGGCTGCTTTCATACTGTAAACATCTGCCTCCCTTTTTGGACTCTGGCAGTAAATCACAAAAAATGTGGCATCAGCTGCGGAGTTAACAGTCCTCATTTCTATTGTATGGCTGGGAGGGATTTCCTGCATTTCATGTAATCAACATGCAAATTTGAGAGCCTCCCAGAAGATCCTGCAGTAAACAGGATATGTTTACTCTAAACAGATTTAATCCAGTAACAATTCACTATAAATTCTGGTAGCATCAACAAGTTGTTATTTTCTCTTATGTCTCTCTAATATCTTTTTCCCTGGTGTAGGAACTTGTTGCTCCCATTTGTATCCAAACTGAAGTGTTTAAGTAAAAGCCCCTGCCCATCAATAGTCACAGTTTTCTGGGTGTAAATTATTTTCTTTAATAAACTTTGCTTATTAAAAGTGTAGCAATAGAGTGCAGGTAGACTGTAGGTAAAACAGACTTCTTAGACTGTTATTTAAAAAAATAAGCAAAACGTTGACTTTACCACTAAAACAAACAGAATTTTTTAAAAACTTTTTTGAAATTTAAAGTGAAATTAATCTGGAATTCACAATATTACACCTGCTGAAATTCCTACATCCTAGTTTTCAATGACAAGGATAGGGATAATACTAGGAGAAGGAATCCATAAAATTGGTAAGAAAGTCTTTATTCAACAACTATAATGCTGCATAAGGTTGGAATGTGACAGTGAGTCTCACTAGGTATTTTTATAACGCAGATTAAAATAAATGCAGTCTTGATTCTTAAGCTGCTAAGCTGCTGTGTCAAGAACAACTCCTAGGAGCGTGTTTTTAGGCATCTGAATAATCCTGGCAAGGGGTAAAAGGGCAAACCAAGTAGATAGATGCTCAAAGATAAATGCCTACAGTAACTTGGGCATCAAACAGGCGCCACTTTAAAATAGTTTGAGACTGGGATCAACAGTTGGCAGAGCAAAAAGAGGATGAAAAAAAGGCTTATTTTATTTTAAGGGTCCCTTAACACTGTGTTAACTTTGACAGAGAAAAAAAGCAGTGAAAAGGGAATGTGACACATGGGGTGTTTCTCCGTGGCCACAGGATGTCCTTGGAACAGAGGCAGCATCTCAATGAGCTCGGCTCCACTCACAGTATATTATAAAGAAATTAGTGCGGGCTGGACATAATTATAATGTAGTTTCTAGTCCAAGATGCATCATTCCTTTTAGGAACTATGTCATACTTTGGAAAAACTGGCTTGCTTACAAAAGCACAGCAGATCATTTCCAGACCAAACATGACTCTCCTCTGCACCTTTCTCCTTCCTCCCACTCTTTTCTTTTTGTTTAAAGCCCAGCTATAAAGATTTGCATCTCATCTCAGCTGCTTTTGTCAGGACGACTAATGAGCTGGGGGGAGACTAGAAAAAGGCACAGTAGAAACGGGGTCACAAAGAGGTTAAACTCCATGAATTTATTCATTGGGATTCAGCTCAGGCCCTCCTGAAATGAGTTGTCATCATTAAAATTGTGGATGACACTGTTGCACAGTGATGCCTCATGAAAAGCTCTTAGAAAGAAATGGACGAAATCGTTTTTGTTCAGACTTTTAAATATCACTGTGTGCAAAGCACAAGCCCATGTTAAAGGATGTTTTACAAAAGACAAAGACTACAATTCCACAAAAAAAAATGTATGTCTTGACCTTCTTTTCTTTCTTTCTTTTCTGTAATTTTTATTTTTTTTTTCTGCAAGTTTTCTGAGACATGAATTCTACCAGTTTTTTGAAAGGAAGATTGTTCATTTCATCTCAATACTTTTGATATGGCAGAAATGTTGGCCATGCATTCTTTAACAGAAGTGGAGAACAGAATTTTTGAAAAGGAAGGAAAATAGAGTTACAGTCACTTCTGACAATGAAGTCTGAAAAATACGGACCAGTTGAAGCTGCGACCTGAGGCTGAGCCAGCCTCTTTCAACCACAGACTCACAGTGCTGGGAGGTGACTCAAAAGGCCACCTAAGAAGGTGGCCATCCACATCCAGGTCAATCCTGACAGATGCTCTTCTAGCTTCTTCTTACAAACTCAGCATCTTCTTCCAAATATCTATTTCAATACATCATTATCTTTTACTATTAGGCACTTTTCAAATGGCTAAATTATCCCTTCCTAGATATAACTGTAGGGTGTTATATCCTGCCTTATGCTATATTTGTGTTTTTCTGTATTGCTTTGCAATGTGCACATCCCTTCTCAGCTTGGTGCAGTCTGCTAATCTAATAAGTCTATTTTTCTGTTCATACTTCCAGGTTATTATAACTGGATGTCTCCATTATGAACGGTAATTTTCCATCCTTCCTTGAAGCCTGCCTTTTTTAGAGAATTTATGAGGCTCTGAAGCTAACCAAGTTGCCCTCGGTTAGGTTGTTGGCTCATCAGCGAGATTTACAGTCTGCTAACTACTCCATAATAAGGTAAATACAGAAGTGCTGGGCCATCAGAGGGTCTATGACAGAAGAAAATTGATGGCAATTTCTGTTCCTTTCCTCTGTCCTTCTCTTTTTTCCTGATGTGAAAACATGCTCAGGCTATGATTCAAAAAGGGAGTTAAGTTATAATAAACTGGAAACTTTTCCTTTCAAGATAAAGCTTGAGCTTCTAGTGCTGTACTCAAAATGTAGTTAGTTCAAGTAAAGGAAGTCAGATCTGCATAAATACTGTGCAACTCTAAACAGGATTTCTATCAAACAATAACAAAATACCCTCCAGAAGAGAACCGTCTCTCTGATTATTCTCCTGTACTATATAACTGCCATCTACTTTATCATAATTCTCCAATTTGAAACAGCCTTGACTTTACAACTGAGAAAACAATATATAGGAGAAGACAAAGTCCCATGTGATACTGATTTGCTTGGCAGGGAAGGGAGGTGTGCACATGTGCAGCAGATAAACTGAGTTGTAAATTAATTTTAATGGAATTGAGATTTCCTGGAAAAATTCTTATCTTTTTCTAGCAGAACTTGCAGCACTTTCTCTGCTATGCATATGCAATGCCTTTGCTTCCACTTTTGCACTGCTCTGGAATAGATTAACCTTTAAGATAACCCTCATCCCCACATTTCATCGTGTCACGGCATTTTGGTAATACAAAACTTTCAAAGACATTGCTCTACTCCTACTGCTGACTGCTTTTTGCTCTAATCACTTCCCAAATGCTCAGGGAAAGCTGGAGACTGTAAAACAAAACAAAACAAAACTTCTTTTCTCTAATTGGAGTCAAAATGTATCTTAAGATGATGGAAATAAATTTGTGCATCTATCTGTGATAAATGATAATGTATTTAAATACAAGAAACTTTTAATCACAGGCCAGGCCAGGCTAGCAGAGCTACAACGCTGGTACGCACAAAGCAGGTGAATGATTAATGCTGCCATTGGCAAAACACCAAACATTGGAAAGACCTGAACCTTTTCTCATCCTGTTTGCATTGGGCTGTAATTGTGTAATCTTCCCCAGTAAGAGAACCTCAGTAAAGCAGGGGTGTTTGGTAGCACTTTGGCTTAGGTGACTTTTTCAGCATACTGTGTCTGGATGGGTTGTGGACTCTGAGCAGGGGTCCCCTGCTAGAACAGGGTGTTGGACCAGCTCGTCTCCAGAGGGGCTGTGACTGCTTGATTTTTTTTTTTTCAGTTCCTTGCTTCCATGCCTTGGTATTAGGCGGAGAGCGTGTGTATTAACATTAATTGCAGCTGTTTTACAGTAATGCCCTTTCATACACTGCTAGGAATTACATCTAAAGAGTCTGACCTGAATCCATAATCCCAATACAAGTTTCTGCCAAAAAGAAAAATGTTTCCATAATGAAGATATGTCTAACATTAGATCCTAATCTGGAGAGACATGAATCGGAAGACGGGGCTCTGGAGAGATGAGAACCGGGTTATACTCTCATTTTTGCCAATGGTTCACTTTGGACCAGAGGGAGTCATTTATTTTCCATCTTGTTTTCTCCATGTAAACACAGGTAATAATCCTTGGCCTGACAGAGGTAGTTTGCCATCCATCAACAAAAGTTGATATACACATTTATAGGGAGAGGATTTTTTTGTTTGATTTCCTAGATAAGAATCAGGATAGCAGCTTCTGAAATAGGTGTGAGGTATTTGCATGTGTCAGTCCATATAAACCCATAGCTAATAAAAATCTTATTGGGCCTCTGGGGCCATGTATATTGTTCCAGTCCATTGCTGGGCACTATAATTTAGCTGCCAGTACAGGAGAAATAAGCTCCTGTTTGGTGCTCCTGCTGCTGTTACGCCATCCCCAGTGATTTCTACACCGTCTGTTTCATTGCCAGAGTGGCAGATGTGCTGGGGGAAGAGAAGGGAAAGGGAGGTAGAGCAATGACACAACTTCTTACAGCCCTACCATGGCACCCTACTGCTTTTTGCTGTTTTTTGTTCGTTTGTTTGCTTTCATCTGCTTTTCCCTGGAAGGTGGGAAGAGTCTAAGTTTCTCTAAGCTATAGAGCCCTGGTTCCCCGTTTCCTGCTTGATGGCTGTCTGACAGTGCAGGACAGAGACCCTGCAAAGGCATTTCCATGTGTGCACGCTTCTGTCAAAGCCACAAGCACAAAAAAAAGTCCCCAAAATGAAAAAAAAAAAAAAAAAAAAAAAAAAAAAAACGCTTACTAGGGATGTATTTTGTAGTTCTGGCACCTTTGGATATGAGGTCTCCCAGCTTCATAATTCTTGATCTCAAGCCCCAGTTCATTTCCATAAATAAGTCTAGGAGTCTAGTCAAGCAAGAAGAGAAAAGAAATGGAAAACAGTGTAGGTGCCCAGTAGAAATATTGCTTGCAGAGCGAGATGGGGCTTTTAGTTTAATATAAAAATCTTCAGGCAAAGCTGCTATGTAACAGCTCACCATTTTTCTGACTATTCATCTAAACATAAGGCACCACCTCTATCTATATAATTAGTATTTATTATTTCTATTACTCTAGTGCTTAGGAATCTAATCACGGACTAGAAATGCTATGGCAGTCCCTGAGCAAATGCACAGAACCATAAAGATGTTTGCTGCTGCAAAGAGCTGATCATAAAGGCTCCAAGGGGAAAGATGAGAAAACATAAATTAAAATTTATTCTGGATCTAACACTTAAAATACCACTAATTTAAAATGTATTAGAACTGTTCTCTTGTTTTATGTAGCTGGTTAATAGGTGATTCTGTGCAATAATCAGTAATTTGGTGTATATTTATATGTGAGAATGCTGTACATGGACTCTGTAGAATCTGTGGGCACAAAATCTTAGAGCAGATTCACATAACACTGGCAGATCAAACTGTCTTCAATAGGACTAACAAGCACACAGTGACAAGAAAGGCATTTCACCTGATTTCCTGGATAGCCACTTTTTTGCACATCATTTTCTCCCTTTCAATTTGGCTCTTCTCTACCTTTTTTTCTCCCTCGGTTCATTAGTTTTTCCCTCATGTTGTCTTCTTGCCCTTCCCTCAGTGCTCTCTCCTCTCATCTTTCCCTATTTGATGGCTGAAATATCACAAGTAGCAGCTGCTCTTACTGTATTTCTGACAGTACAAGTAAAAGGGTGATCAGGCTTCAAATAGCAGCCAGTAGTGTAAGATGATCTTTTTTATTCCATTTCTCTTCAATTCCAAAACAAACAGCCCAATGGCTCAGCATTCGCTCCAGAAGAAACCCAGGTGGACCCTGTGTAGCAAGGACAGAGCTCCCCCTGCAAGGTCCTAGAGCTGATGCCGAGCAAGGGTCAAGGGCTGCGACTATACCAGATACACCCTTCACTATCACCTTTCACAAGCGACACCGTGTGCCAAGGGTTGGAGCAGGTACTGCCGGAAAGCAGGGACAAGTCAGGAGCTGTTTCCCCACCAGCAGCTGTTGCAGGTGGTGAGGACGATGGGATGAAACCATAGAGGCGGTGGTGCTGTTCGACACCTCCGTGACACTGCAGGGTCCTCACTGGGACAGCTGAGGAGATGGCACTTACTTGGACTAAAGTTTTAAGCCTTCTTCATCTTAAAAGTGCTCTTGGTGACAGATGTCTCTTGCAGCAAGATTGTCGGATTCGCTATCAACCCGTGGTGGTTGCCCGTGGTTATAGAGGGAATACTGAGGCCATCCACCTCAGGGTC
>JAWLRI010001005.1:789166-830681 GCA_034781795.1 Crypturellus tataupa
CGAGATCTTCTGTCCGCTATTCCTTATCTCTACTCCTGTCACATGCAACAGGTCCTGTTAGCAATATGGCTACAACCCCCACACAAGATTACTCTTTTTTCTCTGAAACTAAATTTATAACTCCTGCTGCTCTAATTTGAATGGATTTACTTTAAAGAATAGAAGTTTTAAGAGTTCAAGTGCTACATGAGCTAGAAAACAAGAAAGCTTGCTAAACAGGAGCAAGTGATGTCCTGGTAGCCCTGGAGGTTGCTTTCCTACCACACAAGGAACACAGTTCCAATCACCAGCTGGAGAAGTACCTGAAAGGTACCTGTAGCAACCTGGAAGATCTCTCATGGAGCTCCATCAGTGATCCTGGTCTCCAGCAAGAAGGAAGCTTCTCCAAGCACCACAGAACTCACTCACACGGTGGCCTGGCTCAGCCGTAGCTGTTGCTGAGCAGCAGCAGCCCTGACGCGCTGTCCTGACTCAGATCCAAGGCTCCTTTCAGAAGGCAGAGAGGGGTGTCCAAGCTGGAGCAGGAGCTGCTGAACGTCGCTACAGACTGTTCAAACCCAAGCCTGTTGCATGTCCAACAGCACTTGGGGCCCCTGTCGAGGTCCAGCTCTGCTGTCTGTCATCCCTTCACTTTGGTCTTTCTGCCTGTCTGAGCCTCGTGTGAGGGGCTCTGTGATAAGCGCTTCCCTGCATTTGCCTCCGCTCGGCCAGTGTTCGCACTGAACCTGGAGTGGCCTGAACCATCCCCACTATTAAGGCTGACCTTCCGCTCAAAACCAGATACTTCGGGCTGTGCTGCAGCTATGAAGTTATTTATTACAAAACCACATTCGTACTCGTTCCAAGGCAAGGAGGCTACTCTTCTTCAGTCGTAAATAGCATCACTTGCCTCTACAGCAAAGATGACACTCAGTTAATAGGGTGGCGAAGTTCATATACTACTCTGTAATTAAAAAACAAGGGAAAAGACGGGCCACTTAAAAGGGTTTCCTGCTGTGACAAATTCTGTGGATAATAACATTTCCACACAGTTGTAAAAAGCTGCTACTTTGGCTGTAAATTCTCCAGCAAGGGTAATGAGCAATACAGTTGCCCTTTCATTTGTTTTGTAGCCTGATGCCCAGCCTCCCTTGAAAATAAAAGCACAGTGCTTGCACAGCTTGATCAACTGATCCAAGCCGTATCTTGAAGAAACAGCTTTGCTTTTCCTTCAGTGCCTAATTTCAGCTCTCTAACTCAAGCAGTATCATTTACATTTCTGAGGCGCGTGACTTCTGATCTGCCCAAGTAAATCTCTTGTCGCTGACTTACTCTAATCTTTATTGCCTCGTAGCTCACTTTTCATTTTTTTCTGCACATTGGCTTTCATTTCTTTGGCATTTTGTTTATGGTTTTCCTGTTTGTTTTTAAATTGAGTGTCACGGGCGCTGCCGTTCCTGCTTTGCACCGTAAAATACCATGCTGGGACAAACTTCTTTCCTCTGCTGCCAGCATTATTTTATCAGACGAGCCTCTGTGAAGAGCTCGTCACACAGGATGAGCACATTTGCAGTACTGCAGATCTCAATAGGTTTAACCTTTAAATTCCTTGGGCACCTTTGCTAACCTCCAGACAGACACATGGTGAGTTCACAGCACTGTAAATGGAAGGGACCCCTCCTCCCATCTTACCATCTCCCCCTGAGATTAATTGAAATGCAGCCCTCAAACCTCCACTAATTTGTTTGGAAGGCATCTATTTCCTCCCAGAGTTGCGGACGATGGGAATTGTTGATAGGAACTGCAAACTTGGGCTATTCTGTCGCTCCACACTGCTTAAATCCCTGGTTTTCTCTGGGAGCTCTTGACACACATACCCGAGGCACCCTGCTAAACAACCCAAGGCTCAAACACACACTTGTTTGCCCCGCGAGAGGCTGCGTTTGCTTTCTGCCCAGTGCTGGCGCAGGCTGTGAATGGAGTGGAGGAGGCGGAGGGAGCAAGGAGCACAGCGGGGTTTGGCATTTGAGGTGATGGGTTCACACTGCCACCTCCGGGGCGGGTTGTTCCAGCCTTCCCCACGCGCACACTTCAAAGCCAGCAAGGCCCAGCTCTGCCTCCCAAGCAGAGCCCCGTGCTGCAACGCAGGTGCCAAGCAGGCAGCGTGGAGGGTTTTCAATGCGTTTAAGTGTAAAAGAAATTGCAAAGCTCACTGCTTTTTGAGCTGTGGAACTCAAGGCAGCAGCTATGTGGAATGACTTTACCAAGTCATTGATCTGGAGATTACAATTTTCCTTTGAGATATGCACAGTAGTACTAGTCTTCTCCTAACTGAAAGCTGCACGTGACTGGGTTGTTCAGCCAAAGCTCTTGCTCTTTTCTTGGTGCTACAGTTAACCTGCTTTCATTGGAGTCGCTCTCAGTCTTGCGTGTCATGCTCCATGTGTGCTTGCTGGTAAACCTACCTCTTAAGACAGTACATTTGTAGCTACTGTAGATGGTAGCCTTCTTTAAGGTGTTTTTTTTTTTCCCTTGTCAAATGTCAACATTTTCCTTCTGGGACTGACTGCCCTTATCCTGTTGTCCTTGGTTTCCTGCCTGTGTGGAGAAAGGGGGTTTCCCCTGTCCTGGGGATGCTCAGCTCTAAACAATCTTCTACTTGACTGTATTTCTGTATTTCATCAGCTTTCCACAACTGTCTGCAAAATTAAACCTGTATTTCTAGATTTTCAGGGAGTTGTAAAAATCATCTATTATGCCATTTTTTTTTTTCTGTGCTGGTGTAGTACTTTGCCTGTGAGTAAAACACAAAAGGGTCACACATAACAGCCACATAGGCAGGGCAGTGTGTAGCCACCAGACTCTGAGTCACGTTTATTTATTTATTTATTTTTAATGCTTTTGTTTCCACTGGCATTGACAGAGTTCACAGTCTGCAGGAAAATGTCTCCAAAGTGTATGTACTTGTATTGCTGGATTTGCCTGTGGAGTTTTTGGCTGTCACTGAAGCACTAATTGAAGATCTATCACTGAAAAGTACCATTAATTTCTAATAAGAAAGACTTTGGCAAACACCTTTATCGAAGATTAGGATGATCACTTACCATAAAATAGTCTTTCCAAGCCTCACAGCATCATAATTTCAACACGCATTTTGTGCTTTTTTTCAAAGATGCTGCCATAACTAAGATGACACACTCATCAGGGATGGCATTGCTGAGATAGATAAGATATCAAGTGCAGTTACTTTTTGTTTTGTTTTTAACCATGCAAAACTTCGCAAGTCCAGGCATGGTATGACGCTGAAATGGAGAAGGCCACCTGGCAGGGCACTCCGCACAAATACATTTCTTACCCCTACGGATCCCTATCTAGAAGCCGTAAATCATACCTCCGAGGGGTCTCCGTTAGCCTTTGCAGTCCAGTAAATAAGATATTTTCCACAGCTCCCAGGCGATGACAAGCTCTGTGCAGCCGTGGCTGCAGGACTGGGTCTGTGGCCTGTGTAGCCAACAATTTAAAGTGCATTTAGTATGATTTTTGCATCTATAATTGGACAATATGTGTATAGCACTTCAACGAGACTTAAAATAATTGTTAGGTTACTAAAACACTGACTGGTCTAACAAGCAATATTTAACTCCACATAAAGATCTGTTAACTTTTTTTCCCTGAACAAGATTTTGTGTGAAACCAAATTTACTTATTTTTGTACTGTAAATGTATATAAACTAAGAGCTTCCAAGGAACCTCCATGTGTCTTTTTTATTTTCTTTTTGATGTGATTTAATCACATCTTGCCTTTGATTAGCTGATAGTGATCTGCAACTCTCCCATATTTCAGCTTAACTTTGAAAGGTTATCAGTGTGTCTGCGAGCATGTCCACTTCATGGGTATTTATTGCACAAAATTGGCACCAGGGAGGAATCAATTATTAGTTTTCCTTATTTTCTTAAATACTGCAAAGAGAATTCCTTATTTCCATTCCTGAACTGATCAGCTTCTGGTGATTATACTTGTCTCAATTTCTGAGACTTATCCCAATGTCTGTGTTACATTTTTCATACTTCTACTTAATACGTTTCAAATCGGTTACATTTTTGCGTGGATATTTACCATACAGTAGTTTATTTTTCATAAGGATTTTGCTTTCATTAATTTTTTAAGTTAGTTCTCATACTTCATTCTGTGAACAAGATCTTACAAACACTACTGAGAAATAAAGCAAACCAAAGCAAATGACTTTAGGAACTGAATTTCAGTCGTGCTTTAGCTGCCTATTATTTACTCTTTATAAAGCAGTAGACTACGTTGTGCATCGCATGGGTGAAGTTTTCCAGTTACCTAAGAGCAAACGCCCACACAGCGAAAGGAGCAACTACAACATGAGTTTCAATTCCTTGGAGCTAAATAAAGACCGGACAAGACTGTTCTTTTGTTGGGAAGCGGCCGGGAGCAAAGCCCCCTCCCTGCTAGTTCCTGGGATGTGCCGTGGCTCCGGCCCGTGTCCGGGTGGAAGGAGATGTTGAGAGCAGGAAGCGCATCCCGCCCACGACCCCATCTCCCTTTGGGCAGCTGTGCCCCGCGGTGCCGCAGTGCACTCCGGAAAGGAGCAAGAGTCGCTGGAGTATCCAGCAGTTTGATTTTCACCCGGCACGTTGTTTCAAACACCCATACAGTGAATCTAAGTCACCCCCCTTGCTAGGGGTTGCCACCAATCCTGGTGGGAAGCGGGAAGAGCCAGAGGCACCCTGCAAACCCCTCCAGGAGACGCGCTTGTCATGAGGAAGGTTTCAGTGGGACAATTGCGAAGCGGAAATCCTCAGCTATGAGCAAGAGCTGCCATAAACAAGCCTGGAACAGGCAACAGCGATCGTCCCTGGGTTTTGGAGGAAGATGTGCTTGATTTTAGCGGCAGGTGTGACGAGTCTTTCTGCATCACACAAGTTGACATTGCAAGCGCACAGACTGCGTTCTGCTGCACTGCGGAATTCCCAAAGTAGCCGGCAGCCCACACGGAAACCATCAGGATTCCCAAACTGCCCCTGCATCAATGCTCCCAGGGCACCCACCGCTACAGGCGACGTTTTTTCCCCTGAAATGCAGCGTTCAGCTTGGCTTTCTATTTCACAGAAGATGTAGCAAAACTTTTGTAATCTAAGTGCGAGAGGACAAGTGGGATGAGTGACGTGGCCAAGGCCAAAGGATGCAAAAGGCGCTTATTGCCTCGCTATCTCCGAGCCAATGCAGGCAGGAAGGTTCTTACCTCAACTGCCCTTCTGTGAAATGGGTACGAGAGGGACCCAGAGCTGGGGGTGTCCACAGACCCTGGCCTTGCCCCGGCTGTGGCAGGATGCCCACGGCTGCACCGTGTCGCTGCTCGAGTCGCCAGTCACGCGGATGCCGAGAGCCCACCCCGAGGCCCAGGTAAGGACCTGGTCGCCCCGTGCTGGGGTCAGCGGCTGCTGCAGCGCACGGGTAGGTGCGGGCACTCGGCAGGAACACGCTTCCTCGGGCGTTTTCCCACTCTTCCATTCGTTAGCCCCGCTCTCCATCTCAGCGGGTTCCCAGTGCATCCGAAGAGCGAGAGCAAAGCTCCTCTGTGGCTAATCTGGCAACTATAAATTCTCAGGCTGCACTGAAAGCCGGTGTGACCTCATGGATAAAGCGCTTGCTTCATATTTTGAAGGTCATAAATTCAAATCCTGTTAAGAGTCTGCCTTTATTAAAATGTCTCATGGCTTATTTTCGTCAGTGTAATTACATAGTATGTCAGTTAATTATTACTGAATTCCTCCAGCAACACGAAAAGGGAAAACTATCCACTAAAAACAACTTAGAAAATAATACTTACAAAATGATTAGCTATTTAAACAGTTCAATTAAATGAGACACAATTAACTTTAACTACATTCCTCATTAGACTAATTTTCTATACTCATAATGGTGCAGGGCTCTTATTAGGCTTTTGGGGAACAGGGGAGCTGGATGCATTTCCATGGGTCGAAGTGTACCGTGACTGGAGCTCATATGTACGTATCTGATGAAAGAATTTGGCTGTGGGATTTATTAGTGCACACGTGGGAGCTCTTGGTCAGAGAGAGAGATCCAGGTTTCCTTAACAGTATCTTGTTTAACTGTAACTTACTGAAAGATATGCCACAGGCTTTTCCTGAGGAGGGTTGGGGTTTTTTTGGCAGGGGTGGGAAGAAGTGGCCTCTTCCGCATCATAAGACTCTTTAAGCTTGTTTTGAACCAGGGCTTTTCGGAAATGTGAAAGCAAAATCGGCCCTGGTGGCACGCGTGGCCCCTGGCAGGCCTGGGGTGCTGCGATTCGGGGCCGGAGCAGCGGCTGGCACTTGTCCCCAGAGGCCAACAGCGAAACAGTTCACACAGGTCTCAGGGGAGGAGAAGGCCAGCGGGCGAGATGCCTCCTCACCTCCGTGCAGAATAGGAGGGCAGCTTTTCTCCATTCCTCCCTCCTCCTGCTCACGGTGCAGCGCCTCTTCAGGGGCATTGCGTATGCGGAATAAAAAACCAGTATAAAAGTGCATGGTTTTGTGTTTAAAGTACAGGGTTGGATCATCTGATAATTCTGTCTTAACATGTCAGAATTTGGGGAAAAAAAGAAAGGTACCAAGTGACATAAACTGGAAGACAAATGCATTTATTCCAGAGGTGACTTTCAAACTAAAGCCAGCCCATTTGTCTTGAAGCTTATGTCACATTACGATGTGTGTCTCACAGTATGTTAAGCCCTAAGGGGATGCTAAGATGAAAAATGTGTTTTAATTATTTTGCATGGGTTAAATAAAGAGACTTGAAACTGTATCTGCTTTCTACAGTTGTCCTTGCAGGAAACAGTAAGGATTATATAATACACATGTGAGAGAAATAAAGTATCCACTTTATAGTTCAGTTCAAACCCAGCACAGATTTCAGCACTGGGGCAGGAAGGCAATAGCTTTCATATACAGAAACAATCCTATAAAATTAATGGGAATGTTTGTATATAGGACATTCCCCATGTGCATCTTTGCAGATGAGTTACCTTGTAAAGCACAGATGAAATCCATTGCCAATAGCAGGTATGACTATAACAGAGCAAGCAGAATATGCCTGTGGTATCACACTTTTCTGTGCATCATTCTTATGGTGGTGATTTATTTTCCCAATCTGCAATACCATTAAAACAGAATAAAAACATGCAGCTGTCACTTGGAAGAGAGACACATCTTTTCTGACGCATATCTCCATGCTGTCATGCATTAATCTGCAATCAGTAAATCAGCAAAGGTAACCTCGATCCTGTATTTTCATTGCAAATTTGAAAGCCCTTGCTATATCTCACATGGATAGAAAGAGCCTGTGTATGTGACAGAGATTTATTTAGCCCATGCACTGACGTGCTTTCTGATCTCTTAGGTTTAATTAAAGGGTGGTTTTATCAATGATTAAGTTATTCACAAAATCCACACTCTCGCAAATTTTAATTTATAGCATGCTACTTACCAAAGGGTTTTCTTTGTTGTTTACATGGATGAGTGCCTAATGATTGCTCTTTAGTTCCAGAAGATGTTTTAAAAGGAAGAAATTAGAGGTGATAGGCTAATAGCTAATAGAGCTTATGAGTCACTACAAACCAGAATGATGTCTTGGAACACAAACTATGACCATTACTCATCCATTTACTTAACTGGACACTTAACTCTTTAACAAAACGAAATGATGTTTTTATATTCTGTTCCTCCATTTTATTGCTCTTGCTGCTTTTTTCTTTTCTTTTCTTTTTTTTTCCCCTAAATCATAACTCCAAGAGGCTGAAAGTAAGCAAGTTTGGCAACATTGATACACAAACATATTATGCAGAAGCATTTTTAATATGACTGAGTTTCTTTAATTTTGACTTGGAAGATCTTGATTGAGGTTATAGGACTGGAAAAAAAAAACTAAAAAATCTAAAACCTGTAAATTGGGAGAATACTTTATCCTCTCCCAGATCCACCTCCAAGTTCCAGAAAACCAAGTAAAATCTAGAGCAGTAATATTTTCTCATGAAGTAAACCCCTGAATATCAAAGTCAATGACTATACTCCTCTTTCAAACTGCGGACATGATTAGGACTCCCTGAGAATAATTATTTGTAGCTTTTTATAATCCGTGTTTATTTGTGAATTCGGTTTGAATTTGGTGAATGGTTTCAAACAAATTCAAAATTATAAAAAGCTAATTAGTGTGAGGAGTGTGGAAGAGCAATTATCACCCCAGGACTCCTTGCAAAAAGACAGTACAGTTTTATTTTTGGAAAATACAGAAAAGCAGCAGCAAATTGGAGTGTCTAATGAATTTTACACATAAGGAAAGAAATCTCTGTGAAAAAGATAACATGAAGACTGCAAATGAAAGAGTCAATGGCCTTGATGCCACTACCTGGACCTTGGACAGGACTCCACTACCGGAACAGGGGTGTTCAAATTACCTACTGACACAAAAATACTAACTGCTTATTTATGTTAATGAAATATGTTCAATTATATTGATGTTCAAGGCTTTATTCATAGAAATAACTCATTTAAAAGTAGTTGTATTGAATGCTGTTCATAACCGAAGGGTCCTAAAACTCCCTAGAAACTCACTGTCCAGACATATTTAAATGGACAAGAGTCTGTAATTGCACCAAGGCTCTCAGTGG
This sequence comes from Crypturellus tataupa, assembly GCA_034781795.1. Taxonomy (NCBI): domain Eukaryota; kingdom Metazoa; phylum Chordata; class Aves; order Tinamiformes; family Tinamidae; genus Crypturellus; species Crypturellus tataupa. The sequence goes on from JAWLRI010001005.1 coordinate 797,839, forward strand.
GCTCCAGACAGGTGAGAGGGAAGTATGTAGCACAACGAACAGAACCATCTTTTTCCAGTTACTGCATTAAAATATTCAGCAGTGCACAAATTATGCTAAATTAGAGTGTGCCTTTGCTGAAGGATGTACCAAATGCCTCAGAGGTGCTATGAAATGCAGAGATGAAGTCGAAGTGCGTGGGCACCTGAGACATCGTGCCTATCTCTGCGACTGCATGCCCTGCTCTTCACACTGCTTGCCCAATAGCATTTTTGCTTAAACTTAAGTAGGAAACACTATAAGGCATTAGGAGTATTTAAATGTTTTTAATATATTCAGTCTTTTCGTGTAAGAAGTATTTGTTTCTGCATCTTATAATGAACACAGTTATTTGTTAGGATTGTTACTTTTCTGTGGTGATCTATAATTGAGTTCTGAGTTTCAATGTACATGTCGTTTAGTGACTGCATTCAGAAGTATAATTAGCTTCTTTATTACTCCTTCATTGACTTTTAATTTTCAGTTTTCTATTTCCCATTTATGTGTCAAAGAACAAATACCAGGTCCATGGCCCCACTAGGCTAGTCAGTGAGACACTGACATCCAGAAGATACTTGCCGTTTCCAGATACCTATTGCAAACATTATCTACTGCAAAAATGCCCATAGGGAGTTGGAAAGGAGGCTTCCAGCCCCAACCCTTGACGTTTTTCAGGCATTTTGTTCAGCGGCCATTTCATGCAGCCGAAGTTGAGAACTCTGAACTCTCCTTCTAAAGGTTTTAAACTTCTCCTGAGCGCAAACACGGGAGTCACGGAGCTGCTGCTGCGCTAGGTAGTGCCTGTGGGAGGAAGCGGGACAGGTCAGCACGCTGCGTGGTCACTGCAGAGTGGTAGTTACAGAGAGGAGATATAAGGGAACAGAGGAGCTTCTGCAGCTTTAATAATATGCCAGGAAGGGAGAACAAGTTAACTTCAAGCTACTTCTAGTAGAAATAAGTTTCAGGACTAGATGAGGGATTTGTATCCTTTGATGCATAATAGTAGCAGGTATTTAGTGAAGCTCGAGGCTGTCTGACACATTGAGCAGCCCCTCATGCAAAGGTTTGTCTTCTGAGGAGAACAAAGAAGAGGCAGGGAATGGCAGCAGAATAAGCCATCTTCACAGCCCTCCTAACACAGCTCATGGGTTTGTGCTTAGGCAGGGGGCAGCTGAAGACTGTTCTGCAGATCCAAGCAAGAGTAGCACTGCCTATCACAGCTGTGCTTAGGCTACGCAATAACTTCCAAGGTTTCAGCCAAAATGTAAAGAAGATAAATGTGGGACTTCACTGATGTAAGGAAGAGCTGTACTGCTTTGTTCTCCTGGTCTGATTGCAGCCTGTCTCTTGACAGTAAAGAATATTAAGCAATGAAACTGTTTTGTTATAAACTGGGATATAAACTGAAGGAAATAAAGAAGAACAAAGCCATTTCTGTAACAGTACGTATCTGAGTCTTATACACTGTGAATAAATGATGTTTTTCTAATCATCCAAAACACGCCTGGAACAAAAGAAGACAATTCTGAGAGAGGGCCATTCTTTTAAAGCCCCACTTCTCCAATAAAATATTTGCATAAGCCTGCCAGGAATTCAGTGAAGCTCAAATGCAGTATGGTCATGAACACAGAAATTAAATTACAACTTAAAATATGTGAACCATCTGCACTGTAATGTGAGCGATAGTACTACACGGGGAATATTGATGATGAGTTTTGTATTATGCAGTAAAATAAAACCTACCTACCAAAGCGCTGCCTAATTTCCAGTCCCTTCAACACTTCCTGTTAGCAGGGCCTCCCCCTTGGCCTCGTCTAACTCTTACTGATGAGTGTTACACAGTTCGGCCCCATAATTGCTTCAAAGGCCCCGCAATAGCCAAACCTAACGCATTTTGCCTTGTGTACATGTTCTCTAAGGTCACAGTCAAAATAAAAGGAGTAGAAAAGATACCAGGGGAGCTATGTGAGCTTGCAGGAGGAAGCTTTACACTAGGAAATTAAAGCATATTGGAGAGTGTTCAAAATAAAATGAAATGTTCCTGCTGGACTGTCATTTCGATGTTTGTAGCACACATATGAGAGGGTAACAGCTGGACCTAACTTAGAAGTCTCCTGGAAATCCGCGTTTGTCTCTGGCACTTTGATGATGAGCTCTGATGGGTTTTTTGAACTTGAGAGAAAGCTGTAGGAGACACACACTGGGGAAAGATACCCGCCTTCCTAATTACCCCGACAGGTATTTTCATCTCATCTGTTGCAAAACACAGTTTAGGTTAGGAGAGGCAGCGTGCGAAACTTCAGTGGTAATTTTCTCCCCTACTAAAGATAACACGTAGCAAAACTCTTACTGCTGCTGCTACCTCTGGCCAAAACCCCTATGAAAACTGATGGGATTGGGCCGGGACACCAGGAGGTTGTGGCGTGGGATGCCGGGCGAGGCTGTCGCCAATCGTGTTCCCGTCCGGACCCTTCGCCCTGGGCGAAAGGCAGAACCGGACTCGCGCTGCTCTTGCCACGGCGCCACGCCAACACGTGCGGGGAGAGAAAGGAAGATAAATGGGAAGCCTCTCTAAGGGGAATAATAGGGAAGTGGTAATACAGGGGAAAATAGTGTTTAAATGTCCTAACAAAGAAGTGAAAGGGGTGGAAATAATGGATTAAGCAGAACGAGCAATGCCTTTTGAAACCCTGTAAAATCAGGCAGATGGGCAAGCTAAATTGATACTACATGGGATATTTCAGTGCAATTTCTGAATTTCCTCTCTCCTATGCTTTCCCTTAAAAAATGATCTTAGGAAGAGATTTTTTTTTTTTATTGACCAAGGCAAAGAGAGGAAGATTGTTTTATATCATATGTGTTTTGGCTGCGTGAGTTGCCTGGGGAAATGACATTTCTTCCTAGATGGTGACACAAACAGGAACTGTTTGTCTGTTTTAGCTCCCAGGTTCCTGAAACTCTGAATTCACTTAGGGTTGGACTTGTCATCCCCTGCTTTGTAGGCTTAAAGCAGGGGCAGGATTAAAAGCTGGAGAGAGGGGACAGGGGCAGATGGTTTTCATCAGTTTTCACTACAAAGAAAGGCTTCTGCAGGCAGGAAGAGAGCACGAGTGAAGAGCTGTATTTTGTTGGACATCTGATGCCAGCTTCTTTGAAAGAATTGAAAGTAATAAAGAGTCTAGGGAACATGTCACAGCAAAATGCAATGAGAAAAGAAACTCTACTTGGCTAACATAGGAGTGCGAATTGTTTTTGCTCATACCGTTTTGAAGAAAAAATAACCCCTTGCTCTAGATATTCAGGGCTAGGCAACCTTGTGAGATCTTAACTCTGCTGTTCAAGGATACAGTCTTTTCTAATCCAAAAAAGATCTCTTGAGAAGACTCCCTTTTCTGACTATTCCCACAAAGGTGGAAAGAAATAGCTTTTTTACAGGATCCATGTAAGTCTATATAATGCAAAACATGGCTTTAAAAAAAAAAGTAAAAAAAAAAAAAAGAAAAGGAAGTTGACACTGAATCGAGATGCTGGATCAGACAGCCTCATGTGTTATACAGTAACGTTACAGGAAAGTCTTGATTCAAGAAATTCAACACCAAAGCTGCACGAGCATTTCTAGGTGACTTGATCTGCCCTTCTCTGGAGGAGTACTCTTTCTGTAGGGTAGTATGTTGGTTTGGGTAGTTTATTTTTCCTTTTGATAGTGTTCATGATGTTTCATCTTTTTGCATGCATTCAGCAATATTTGCCCATTCTCTTGCACCTAAAAGAGACGATTTTGCTTGGATAGATACTATTTCCTAGGACTAGGGATTGCGGAGTAAGTCCCATTAATGTTATTGCTCCTACTTGAGCACCATGAAATCTGCATTTTATCTACACTTAAGCATGAATTGCATGTTATATATTTAATATTCTTAACCCATGAACATAAATAATTAAATAATTAAGTAATGTTAAACACATCTAACTGGCTGTTCAAAGTCCTTTTTACTGTTATGCCTCAATAATAAGGAAGTCTGATGCCGCTCTTCAACATGAAATATGGAGATGTTAGTCCAGTTCTTAATAAAATTTATTGTGTTTGTCTTGAGCAATTAGACTTTCCATAGCTCATGGAGATTATTGTGCATGATTTGCATGGCTAATAAATAATGCATATTTCAACTAATCTCCATTGATGAAGCCCCCAGAACAAAGATGATAAATTCCCAAAGGAGGCCTGCTGGCAGACAGAAATTAAATATGAAAGATATATAAAGGTATGTCTCATAAGAAATGAGCCTTATGCCTTCACTGGGGTATCCGAACAAGGTCCGCAAATGCAGAGCTTCTTGATATGGCTCAGATCGCACTTCTCAACATTTCTCTGAGCAAAAATTGCAGTGTAATGTAGCCCTACTTGACAGACAGCATCTTTCAGGATTAGTTCAGCTTTGCCTAGATTTAATATTCAGTAAAATATTAAATCATGCAATTATATTGTTATCAGTTCAGTTAAAAGAAAGTGGGAGTGGAGGAAGATAGCCCCTGAGGCTGCCTTATGTGCACTGTTCAGACTGTTTCTCTCAAACCTGGGAAAGGGACCTCAAAAAAACCCCACAAGGGGCAGAGATGTGGCCTCCTGGGCAGCTCTAAGAGTGTTTTCCATCCCCTGGCAAGGCTTTTATATGCAAGCATTTCGCGCTGTGGAGCCCCACCGGAGCGGGAACGTCCAGTTGCAACACCGCATTTTTATACCGTTATTTGACCAAGGCTGTTACTGCACCTGCACAGGGGGACTGAGACATCAAAGGCAACACATGAAAGGGAGGGAAAAAAAAAAAAAAACAGTAAATTTAGGGATTTGATTATTCGTGTAAATCATCATAGATACGACATCTTTCTTTGATGTAGCCAGCGCAGCAAGAGGTTGGAGAGGGGGTCACGTTAAAATGTAAGCGGTTCCCAGGCGCCTGCTCCGGGCAGGGCGTTTGCTGCTGGGCCGTACCGAGCGAGGTGCCCGTGGCCTCTCTGCTCCTCGGCGCCTGGGCAGGGCTCGGAGAGGCGCGCGGGGCTCGGGACGGGACGGGGCTCCATCCCAGGGACAGGGAAATGCTGGTCCCGGCCAAAGTAGCTCTGCAGGAGGGACCGGTTCAGCAGGCCTGGTACAGCTGGGCCTGCGTGAGCTGCAGCGGTTCCTTCCAGTCCATAAAGCTGGAGCCCTTTGTAGCACCTCCTAAAGGCTGGGAGTAGCCACTTTGAGGAAGCAGCATTTCCAAGCTCAAGTCAGGTTGTTTCTGGGAACTGGGCAGGCAATTTGGAGAAATAGTGGCATTTGCCTATGGCAAATTATCCACAGAATATCACAAAGCGATCTATCCCACGGGGCTGTTGAGTGGATTAATTAGCAATGCTTGGTGAAATAGTCACAATTAATGTATTTTATCAGCTTGATTTCACTCCCCCCCCTTTTTTTTCCTCCCCTGAAATTGCCTGTGAGCAGCCTATGGGTTTTTCAAGGCGCGTGCCACTGGGGTAGCGCTCTGTCTGGATCCGAAACGCTTCTCCAGCGAAGCTGCTGTCCCGTCTGCTCCCGCGCGGGGAGGTCGCACAGACCGCAGCCTCCAAGTGCTGGTGCAGACCCATCCCTCGGCTCCCCGCCTCCTCGAGGTGGAGATGGGGCTCCTGCTCCATCCTACCCTGTTTGACCACCGCTCCAGGTATGGCCAACTCCGGGACACGCTGTGCATGTGTGCTGGGTATGAGAGGCTCCGCGTGCAGTGCTCCAACCCAGGTATTTTCCTAGAGGGACTAGAAAAGTCCTCAGATCACTTGTGCTTTGGAGGCTGCTTTTTGCCCTTAGCACATCGATGGTTGCCTGCTGTGGGCAGCAGCATCCCTGCTCAACTCTGTTAAGGGGACCTGAGGAGGGGGGAAAATATAGTGGTGATTACTTCAGAAAATAATCTTCATGGGGTAGCATTTGAGTCTATATTACTGTGGGAAATGATCTTTCAGATGCAATCATTAGCAATTTAGAGATACTGTACTGTTAAAATCCAGAACTGCAGAGGAAAGTGCCATTTCCTATCCCATAATCGTACATGACTACTTTAAAAGTAATTCAAATGCACCCTGGCACATAGAAAATTTTCCCGTGTCTTCAATATAGATAATCAGTATAGAAAAAGACAAGAAATGTGTGTTCTTTGTAAAGCATATTTTGTATGTGCTTGTTTCAGTGAAGAAACTGGATTTTCTGCTCTTCTGTTTTAATTTTAATTATGCTGATCAATCAAGACTGAAATGTGTTTGGAAGCCTGCAATGCTCTAGTGAGACAGAGCAAAGCAAGTTACATTTTCTTCATGGGTCCGTGGTGTTCCGAAGCACAGCACGAAGAAAGAAAGCAATTACATCCGCAACGCGGATTTTATATTTCATAGCCTCAAATTGGGGCTCTGCGGTGTTCGTTGCGCTTCGGGTTTCACGCAGTGGAGGAACGAATTAAATAACATGCATGAAAGCAGGCGAGTCACTATCTTCGCAGAAAAGGTCTCCCTTGGTGGTTTAGGAAGGAGCCAGACTCCTTAGCACCTATGGGCGGGTGCCCTCTTGGGGGGATTAAGATTCCCAAATGAGTCAGCTGCTCAGGATTTGCTTTCAGATGCCTTGAAAATTACATCTAGAGGAAATGTGATATGGCATGTTTATTTATTGCTGGCAAAGGCATTTACACTTATGTGGACAAATTATCAAAGGTAAAATCCAGGTGCAAATCCTGAAAGATTGGAAAGGAATTAGGGCACAGGAACCACCTTGCGGGCGCGGGCTGCCCGGCCCTGGGAGGCACCGGATACGTCCAAACCCTCCTCGTCTGCACCAAAAATCCTCTCGCCAAATTCATCCCAGCATCCTGCGCAAACCTGGCTATATCAGATAAAGCGTTTAAAATTGCGTTAATTTTAAAATTAACTAAAAGCTACCCCAGGTACTAAAGCTACTAAAAGCAACTCCAGATAGCAGCTTTACAACTCCAAGTGACACGTTTGAGTGATTAAAACCATTAGCCGTTCCCACTAATATTTCCACTAATGATTTCCAATAGTTTTCGCTCACAAGGAAAGCCACAAAAGGGAAACGAAAACAAAAGCGTTCGCTCCGTGTGCGCTATCTAAAGCTCTTCAGCTGGAGAAAACATTAGCGTTCTCATAATTGGATCCTTTTTCTTTCCTTTCTTTCCTCCAGAAGGATACAAGGACAAGGACAAAGGAACCCAGGTCCCCGCTGGCTTCGTGCCCACCACTTCGCGTCTGCTCCTGCTGCCCCCGGGCCGGAGCAGCAGCTGGTACCTCGTGCGGCCCCAAGGAGCCTTTCCCAGCTAAGGGTTTTGCATAGGCACAGAGGGCCTTTTCCCTCAAATTCCCCCATAGACCCCCTTTCTGGAGGTGGTGAGAAGCCTGCGTGGCTGCCACAGGCCTCGCTTTGTGGCCCGCTGTGTCCTGCCACCTTGGGCTGCTTCGTGGCACCCTCGGCTCTTCTTTTTTTTTTTTTCCTTTCATTTTTTTTCCCATCAGTGTAACTCTGTTGGCTTCAGCAAAACAGTTTGAGTGTGATTAGATCCATATTCAACAACTAATAGTGTATTTTTCTTTTTTTCCTGATGTGACAACCCTTTCTCACGTGCCTACGCAGCGCTTGGGGAAACTGAAAACTGGGCTCTGCTGTGGGAGTGTCTAGGTCTAAACCCGTTTTCAGAAATATCTGTGTATATGTTTCTGCGCAAAAAAACGTTTTTTTTCAAAGAGTGGCTTGTATTTGTGTTTAACAGAATTGCAGATGGAGCCTTGAATTTACACCTTGAATATATTTATGCACAAAAAAAAAAAAAAACTCTACCCAATTTCTTTTGCCAGGTAATTACGGAGTTATTATTTGTATGCCTATGTAACGGGTTTAATTATCTGAGCTTATCATCTGGCCCAGTAGAGGGAGGTAGTTTAAAGTTTGCAACTCAGTCGGACACTGGTCAAGACAACTTCCCTTTCTGACAAAAACACATCCCAGCTTCTGCAGTGCTGTTTATCTGCTTGCTATTTATCCGCTGTTTATTCCCTTAGAAACAGGAGCAGGCAAAAATGCAGTATTTTACCTCTATTAAATGCTTCCTGGCAATCCTTTTTAAAACAAACAAACAAACAACTAGCTTTCTGTTTTGTGGCAGAAAACTTACATTCACAGGATTAGTCATCTTTATCAGAGGAGCTTCCTGAGATGGTAAACTTCTCTATTCTGGCAGTACAATGTCAATAGTATTATAATATTATCTATATTTTATATATATATATATATATACACACACACACATATATAACACTATAAATAGTGTTTCATTCAGCCCCTTCTGGGTGAAATGCTGCAAGGTGGTAGATGTATAGGTAGATATATAGATTGAAAGCGAGGCCTGGCTGCAAGGCACAGAGTCCAATGCAACTTTCTCCCTTTTATCCTCAGACTATATTTCTGTTTCTGTTTCTGTTTCTCCCCTAGGCAAGTTGTTAGCAGGGTAACCAGAGCAAGGACTAAAACCAAAGGTGAGGATATCAAAGAGGAGCGAGTATTTTGCTTCAGGGTGTGCCGCTCTCTCTGAGCCTCGTACGGCCTCGTGGGCATTTTGCGCCTGCCTCTTGCCGGCTCTCCTTGCGCAAGTGGAAACTCCAGGCGATGCTCGTGTTATTGAGCACCCGGGCAGAGTCACCTCACAGAGCTTCAAAGTGAAAGAATAAGACAGTCTCGTCTCTCATGTTTTAGAATGTCACTTCTTCCCATCACTTTTTTTTTTAATAACAAAAAATAGATTAGGTGATATCTTTCAGTATTCCGTAATGGTCTAGAAGGATGATAGTTCAGTGTCAAGTTTACTGCCCAGAAGTGTAAAATATACTCCAATGACAAGCCTTATTTTTCAAATTAAAGACAAGCCTTATTTTTCAAATTAAAGACAAGCCTGTCCCTGGACATTTGAGGAGGAACGGCTCAATTCGTCACACGGGAGAGCCGTGTCCCATCAGTATTTTAAAATACTTATTAAGAACGGATTAGAGTGCAATTCCCATATGATTCTCACACCTGTGTTATTAGAGATGAAATCTCTCAGACCAGAGGCAGCAAACGCATAAATTTCATGTGCGCTGGAAGGTTCGGCTAGACTGGCTGAGATGCAACTTCTTTTCCTTTGCAAGAAGCGCTTTCAGCTCGTGGAGGAGGCGGAGAAGGAAACCATCTGCCCGCGTTGTTTCGGGTTTCCGTCCCGCCTCGCTGCGCGGTCCCCGGTGGCTCCGCGCGGGCGCTTCCTCGCCGCGTCCCGCCGCCCCGGCCGCAGCCTCCCCGGGCTTCCCCCGGCTGCGCATTTGCTGCCTCAGCCCGCTCCAGGGCCCGCCGACCCCCACGTCCTTGCCCTGATTTCTTTCCCAGACTGAACTCATTTCCTTTCTTGGCCCCGTTTCTCCTGGCCCTTTCCAAGCTTCCTCTCCACCTGCCCGGAGCAGCTTTCCTGCCAAACGCGAGGGCAGTGACCGCGCTGCGAGAGCCTGTTAGCGGGGCCGGCCGGGCGGCAGGAGGGCTGCGGGGGCAGGCGCCGCCGTCCCCGCGCGGCTCCCAGCTCAGACACCCAGCACTGCCCGGGTCGGGACCGCCGCCTGAGTGGGCGAGCGGGGTTTTATACCAGAGCACAAGGGGGCTGGAGGTTGGGGAGGGCTGGCTGGTTGGTTTCCAATCTCCCAGGGGCCTGTTTTGGACTGCGGGGATAGTGGTCACACATCTGGCTTAGAGAAACTTCTCCTGGGCTGTTTGGCTTCATTTGGAGCAAGTTTTGTCCTTCCCGCCTCACACTTAGCTCCTTGTTCCTTTACTCTCCTTAATCCAAACATTCCCCAAAGGCCGGCTGAGCTCTGCAGCCCTATGAAGAAGTTAAGTTTGGCCAGGGCTGGTAAAGGTTCGTTCCTTGGGGCCTCCCTTGCTTTAAAATTAGCTGGCGCAGGGTTTCCTGCGCTGCCTGTACACAAGAATCGTCGCAGGGAATAGGTTCCTCCCAGCCGTCGTGGTGTTCACGCTGTGAAAGGAGTCTGGAGGCAAAGGCCAACTTTTGTTTTAAACTGGCTGAGCTAACAGAAATACGGAGCTAACAGACACATAGAAAATACCCCTTCCTGCCCCCGCATGCCCCGCTGCGTGTGTAATGCATCGAGCAGGGACGGAAACGTACGCGGCTCGCGCTGTGCTCCTGCCACATCTTACAGTAACGCAGCGCTCGGGCCTGGCCTGCCCTTGGGAGGCTTCCAAAGAAAACCTGAGAGTTATAGTCAGTGACACCGGTGATTTAGGAGGTGGCGTTTTCCTTGCTGTGGAGCCCCAGGGTGACGCTGAGCAAACTGTGTTTCTAGAGGTGTTTGTGCCCCGGACGAGATGAAAATGGGGCTCTGTTGCACGTGTCTCGGTGCTCGGTCGTTGTGCGATGCCCTGTGTAGCAGCTCTGCTCCTGGGAAAGGCAGCTTCAGACAACCGTCCTTCTGTAATAATTGTGTTAGGTCTTTGGAACGCGCTGGAGAAATGCTGTTTTCTTACGTTATGTCATACATACTGAATGTGCGTTATTGGCCACTGCTTCTTGGAGCTTTTTAATAAAGCGGGGAGAAACGTCAGTTAGGGCAGTTTCCAAAACACCAGCGAATAACTGACCGCGCTCACTCCCCTGCCTTTCGTTCGCCCACCCGAAGCTGCGGAGCTCGGCCCTTGCGCTGGTCTCTCCGCACGCTCACGCGCGCCGCGCTGCTGAGGGCAGGGAGAGCACATGAACCACCTCGGTTTCAAGATGTGCCTCATAGCTGTGTCTGGGAGGGCATCCTGGCGCGCTGCGTGTGTCCAGAGATGGATAATGAACAGGGAAAACACGGTGATTTATATAAGGAGGCCGATAGCTGCTCCCTGAAGGGGCATCTGTCAGATACAGAGCCGGGGAACAGCAGAAGGTCCTGGCTGGTTGTCCAGAGGGATAAGGAGAGAAATAAAGGCAAAATGCTGCTTTCTACGCCTGAAAGGACCAAGTCTTGATTTTGGCAAATACAGAATGGCAAAATCAGGGAGACACTGTTTTTACACCCATTTCTGGCTGTCATCAAACTCGGTCGTGTTTCAGGTATTCCCCCAGATGTGTGTTGAGGATCTCCTGCCAGGTGATGCCGTGTCCTGCATCTTGCTCCAAACTCCATCCTGCTGTTTGGCACTTTGGGGGCCAGAGCATGTTTTGAAAAGGACTTTTTCTGCCTCAGGTTACAGATGAGCAGTTCTCTTCCAGCACTTGGAAATCTTTGGCTTTAAGTATAGGAAAACTTTTAGGAAAGATTTAGGTTTAAACTAGAGCAGACTGGGGTCTTCATATTGCAGAGCAGGTCGGGAGGATGGGCCGCTGCAGAGGCAGCTGTAAGATATTTTTAAAAAGACAGTGTTTCAGCAAAGATTAATCAGCAGACAGTAATCACAGCTGTTGTATATAAAGCAGTCTGTGTAAAAGGAGCCATGGAAATCGACCCTGCAGCTTCTTCTTCTTCTTCTTTTTTTTTTATGTGGCTGTTGAAAGTAATTTAAATTGTCATGTTCCAAAAAAAAATAACCCCACACTTCTGTTTTTAGTACACTGTCTTTCTGAAGCTTTCACTTCTTTCTCCAAAACTGCATTTGTCTCCATATGTCATAGTCATTCATAATGAAGAATAGTCTGATAGTATTAAACGTGTATGAAATATTCGGGCTGTGATATGCGCTTCCGTATACATTAGTTCCCTCAGTCACCATGCGAAACCAAGAGGTGTGTATGGTGTCAGCTGTGGCGTTGCCAGAAAACCCACAGTGAAGAGGTCGTTTTATTGCACACAGAAATCTTACCTTTTTTTCTAGTGTAATCACCCCTGTCCTTACTGCTCTTATCTTTCTCATAATGCAAGAAGGAAATGCAGAGTAGAAATTCCCTCTTGCAGACTACTATGTTAGCAGAACAGGCAGGCCGTGGTTAGGCACTAAAGCAGACATAGTGTGTATTATACTTAATAACTAAAAAGTGTTATGACACCTTTTTGCCTAGAGACTTTAATATTTCAGTTCTCAAAAGCTTTCACAAAATGAAAGTGTTATTTTGCGTCCAGTGCAAACTAGATCAAATAGAAGCATTAGCTGTTAATATAAAACAAAATGTGATATAAAAGATTTTATTGCTTCCAAGATAACATAATAACTATATTTATAAAAGCAGCACTGCCCCACCAACTCTTTCTTTATAAACCTATGTCTAAACCCAAGAAAAATTTTGATCACTCTTAAGGCAATTTCAGGTATTCAGATGTCAATCTCCTTTATCCTGTTTCTTATACCCTAGGAAATTCCACTTGCATCATTGGCTTCCTGCCACTGTGGAAAATAGATCCTGGTGATGGCTTGGAGTCAGAATTAGCTCCGTTCTCTGCCTTGTTCTTCATTTCTTGACCATGTCAGTTTAATTATCCAGAAATTACAGTTGTCTTCTTTCCCCTCCTTTCTTTCCCCATTGCCTCCCCTCTGCTAAACAAAACCAAACCTTTGCAAACCAGAATAAAAGCAGGATTTAGAGCAGCCGAGCAGCTCTGGATGGTTTCAGGGGCATCGAGCAGTGGCGGGGAGTTTGTGCTGGTTAAAGATGAGGCAGTGACCTTCAAGGGACAGGTCTGGGGACACTTTTCAGCCCTTGGAGGGACTGAGACGCTTGTGTGGCTCAAACACCTTGAGTTTCCAGTGGTGTTTTAGGTCTCGTGGGACATGGGGGGTTCAATGCTTACGCCTAAGATGCTCAGGACAGGAGATGCTCCCTACAGTGCTGGCAGCACGTGCACTCTCTGATGCATTTTACATACTTTCATCATGTTATCAAAGATGTTAACCTGAGACAGCAACAAGGGCAGCTCAGCATCCTATCTCTTTGTAAGAAGAGGGCAGAGTCTGAAATCGCAGACTTTTCCCTAGGAGCAATCACTTTATTGGCTTGATGTTCATGCGCCTAATGATGTGTTTCAGGAAGGTCATGGCTCCTCACCTCAGTGCTGGAATAAATGTTTGTGTATGTTTTGCAAATCCCTTTCCCAAGGGAGTGCATTTCCTTTGGGAGGAGGTGTCAGCCTCATCTCTTCCCACCCCACTTTTTGCCTGACTCTTCATCTGAAGAGCTTGCCAGAAGCTCCTTACAGGGGCAGAGATTTCCAGTTCAAGGTATATTCTTGTTCACTCAGATTATTTTTCTGAGAGAAATGCCCTGCTTTGGTATCAAAAGAGAGGAAAACAAAGCATTTGATGAAGCTGCCTGCTGAGATGGGGATGCTCAAGCAGATTAGTCACAGGGGTAGCATCAGGCAGCAAAATGTAGGTGCTGAGAGGGCTTCTGAGGCATTTGCATGGGTTTCATTCTTTACAACAGTATTTTAATTCAGACTCCTGGATGCAGCTCATTAACAGGGAAACCGGAGGCTTTGCCATTTGTCAGTTTACACGGGTAGTAATTAGCCATTAGGGTGCAGTCCTATTTTTTGCAATTAACTTCCTGTCAGAATTTTTCCGTTCATTATCTACGGAAAACATTCACAAAACAATCAGCATTCATTTCACTAGAAATGCTGCTCGACGTCCTTGTTTTCTCCTAGCAATTCCTTTCCGATGTTACCACAAATCACCCCGTGACTCGCTATCTCCCTCACCACATTGCGCTTTGCAGGGGCTGGTTGAGGACAGTGTAAATCTGAAGACTTCATATTTTTCATCTTCTCTAGGACTACACCTGAATCCTTTCCAAATCTTGCCTGTTCAAGTAAAAATATATAGCTTAAATATCTAATAGTTGTGTTTACCTAGAGGCTTTGCATAAACCTGTACTTCTGTAACATCAATGACAGCAAAGCAAGATGAACACTTAAACCGTCCCCCAGGTCTAGCCCTACCTCGATACAAGAGTTTGTCAGTGGTAACATACAGCTCCTTGTGGTCTGATGCACCCTGCCCTGTTGATGTTACCAAGAGAACAAGCAGAGATTATCACTTTCAAATACTGTTTTGATCCAGACCACCCTCCTTGTTTGACTGCAGGGAGGAATGAAGGTTTGGTTGCAAGATATGACTGAGGATGCTCTACAGTAAATATTTTTTTTTTCTGTATCTTTTGATTCCCAGAGGAAGAGACCCTTCAACACGCTGAATTCAGCTTTTCATACTATTCTCTAAACATAAAGGAGGAAATGAGGTCTGTTAGATATGATGATCACAGACAAACATTTGTGGCTTCCTAGCGAAGCCCTTTCCATGTCCTTAGGCACGGGGCTGGTGTAACGTGCAGGAATTCAAAAGGCAACAAAACCCTTCTCACTCCCAGACTTTATTCTCTTTGCTGCACTCTGGAGCTGGAAGTAGATTGCTAGCTTTGATGTGCAGGCGGTGGAAAAATACCCATCTCCGACCTTGATCTTCAGATCTTGATCCTCACCCCCGCGCCCGGCAGTTCAGCCCTCTCTGTGACCGCTCACTCCGGGGCTGGAGAACACGAGTTTTACCAGAGAAGCGACTTAGTGATGAGTAAGGCAGAACCATGGTGAGGGAGACTCCTGTTGTCCTAAAGGACACTGTTCCTCTGCCAAATCCGACAGGAGCTAACAGGGACACAACGGCTCTAGTTTTCTCGGAAATTGTTTGGGATGGACTGCCTTGGAGAGGGAGGAGTCCCAGTCCTGCACTGTGCAGCTGTGTTGGCATGAAGGGGAAGTGCCCCAAGGCACTCGTGGTATGTCCCAATCTCGCCGTGTTTTCCCAAGATCGGGATGGAGGAGCAGATCCTTCTAAATCCTTCCTACCAGCCAGTGGGATGTGAAAAGAGAAGAACCGCTTTGCTTAAACCATGGCTTTGTGAAGCGAGTAACACATAGGCGGCTTTGCAAAGGAGCACAGGAGACCATCAGCCTCTAGGACAAGTTTTCCTGTTTATTGCCCAACACCTTGTTTTCCTGTTGCTGCAAAGTGGGGCAGGAACAAAGACGCTCTTTCCCTCTAATCGGGTTAGAGCTTCACAGTATGGCCCTCTTTATAGGGGTCATCGGGTCTTTTCTTTGGGGAGGAGAGTTCTTTCCATGGCTTTGGTGAATTAACTCTTTTGTCCAAAACAGAAGGTGCTTCCCTCGAGCTGCATCCTTAGGCTCTGCAAAGTCATCACAACTGCTCGCAACCTGCGTGCTTATTTTGCTGCCCTCATTTGCAGAAATACTTTAATTTTCTGAGGAAAACACCGCACAAACTTCCTGCAATCATAAGTGTCTTTCTTTAGATACCGGGCTGTTGTTTATGTTCTATTAGACCACTAAAAACTCTTGGGAAAACTCTTGCCACAATATTAAAACCATAAAATTTTTCAGTAGAACTACAAACTCTTCTGTGATTGCTACCTGAGTTGTGCAGCTAAAAGGGCCTCTGTTTGAATTGCTATCCACTAAAGCATCAATCCAATCCCTTAAAGCATCCTCAAAAAAAAAAAAAAAAAAAAAAAAAAAAGAGCTTTCCAAAAAAATAACCTTTATTTGTTGGGTGCATTGTGTATTGGTCAAAATAATGATTTTGCTTCTGATTTGCATACTTTTTTCACCTCGAAATAGCTGCCTCAAGTGCTGGCAATGCTGCACAGCTGGTGTTAAGCCCTAAAGCATACATATATATATATATATTCCCAAATCAGTGAAAAGACCTTTGTTCCAGCTTTCAGCCAGGGAAATAAGCAATAGAGAGCTGCTGGAAGCAGGCTCACGCTCACTGATGTCCCCTGTCTGCAGAACTCCCCCACAAAAAGCATTGTTGCACTGAAAAATGCTAAAAGTTCTTGGGAGTGAAGAGATTTGCCTGTCTTCTGCAATTAATAGTGTGATGAGGAAAAATCTCCCCTCCCTTCATCTCAAGGCTCATTCATTGGTGAGGTGATTCTTCCCCTGAAACAAGGTTCAAGAGCAAAGCAGCTCCCCTCCAGGAAGAGGGGAAGCCAAACTCCGATTAAGCCAACCGACAAACTGTTCAGAGCCGGTGGGGGTGACCTTGGGATACACCGCAGCCTCCAGGAGGGAACAACTGAATCATCTCGCCCGCACATGACACTGGCAATTAACAGGTTTTACTGTAGCCCCAGATGTTATCTACAGTGGGAATAATGGTATTATGCCCAGTGGGCATGAATTAACTCATGACATCAGTGTCTGCTCACTGCAAGGAGCAGGAAGAGATCCAAGCTGTCAAAGCTCGGGATGTGGGAGAGGCACAAGTGGCTTGCACGGGAGGCGTGAAGGCCCCTTGGTGGCACCACTGTCACCTCATGGTCAGCATCGCAGCACCACGATGCGGGCAGGCATGGCCACAAATGTGCGGGAACCGGTCACTGCCCTGGAAATCCTTGGGAATGGACGGACCCCGGTGCCAGCTGCCCATTGCTGCGGCTCTTCCCTCTGCAGCAGCAGACCCGGGCACATCTCCAGGGAGGATGTTCAAGGAACCTTCCCCAAGAACACCAGGCTCTTCACTCTCCTCCTTCCCCCTTCTCCCTGGCAGGAACTGTTGTTAGTTCCTGCCATTTCATCCCTTAGCTAAGAGGCCTTTCTAAGCCTTTGCTAAGATTTTTATGTATTATTTATGAGCAGAAGGTTTTTAGATTTTAAATGTGCCCTCTTAAGTATTTTCCACAGAACCAGAGGAAGATGATAGCGTCCAAGCACAGGCTAAAAGCGCCATCATTTGAGTGATAAAGATATGTGGGGAGATGCCAGATGATCACACTGTGCTACCAGCCATGGGGCTGTCCCGGCTGCAGGGCTGGTGATTGGGATGAGCAGCCTGGAGGGATCAGAGCTGCAGCCATCAAGTTGGGCAGGTCAAGTCTCTGCAATCCCCCGGCTTTTTCAGGTCACCGGGAATGTTTCTGGCTCTGCCATTTTATTTCTCTTACACTTTTTAGCTTGTTTGTTACAGAACTTTACAAGTCAGTCGTCTTTGCAAGTCCACATCAAAACCTGCTGTTTGAAGAACAAGACTAATCCAAATCCACAGGATACCTTTATTTTTGCTGGTAGTCTTTGGCATGGGTGAAATCTGTTTTTGCTCTCAAGTTCTGTCTCTCTTTCTCTAATGCACACACCTAATGCACTAGGAAATGCTTTCACAATATTAAAAAAATACTTGAAAAATAAGTTTACAGTACAGACAGTATGTAGCATGCACATCATTTCTGTGGCATCATGAAATTCTGCAGATGTTTTAAGCTTGAGAAAAGTTTCAACTTTTACAGTTTCGGTACCACAAGCAGCAATACCTGATTTCTCTTCCTGAAGCTAATTTAATTCTACCTGCACTTTTCCTCCAGGAAATGAATCAAGAAATCTTTTCTCCACTTGTAGAGGAAATTTTTCCCTTCCCAGATCATACTAGAAAATGTGGTGGTTTCCAGAGAGTTTAGAGCTCCTACAGCTACTTTTGAATTCCAAGAATAAGTGCTTTGTTTTTTTGTTTATTTTTTAATTTTGGTCAGGCTACATCTCTCCTTGCTCGTTTTTATCTTGCTCACTTGAAATCTTAAAATCACATTTTGAGGAACAGTAGGAGAGGCTCTCTGTTTTTTGTCTTTAAAATAAATAGCTCCTGATACAAATACAAATCTCCTAATTTCCTCTAGTCTTCCAGGCTGGTGAGCTAGTTCAGCCTTAACCAGCCTGCTTCATTTAGCTTTTCTCCCATGCATTTGAGTTTGCTGAAGTGTTTGCATGTCCTCATCTTTTAATCAGCAGCTTTTGGGACACGGACTCATAATTTATTTTACTACTCCTTATATTTCAGGGCTTTTGATGCTGCCTTTGCATGGCCTATGGCTCTGCTGTGCCCCTTCAAGGTTGGGAAATGGATGCTATCAGGATTATATGGGTGGAAGGAATATAGTGGTAGCAGCTAGAAGCTCGAGGTGAGATTGAAACCTGTTGTAGATGTCATCCACAGGTGCCTTCAGTGAAAAGTCAGGTGGACGAATCATATGAGGAGACAGAGGTGGTGAGAACGACGTGATTCATAGTTTATTATTGTCTCTGTGAGGAGCACAGGCGCCTCATTTCGTAGCCTGTGCCTTGCCCACACTTCCTCCCATCAATGGCTTTTGCTAGCAAACAATATTAATTATTATGTCATACGCGAAGCAGCCCAAAGCAAACAGATCCAGTGCAGCGCAGCGACAGAAGATAAACACAAAAGCCATGGCAACACAACTGGAAAAGTAGCGGGCTGCCCTTCAAAAGTCCTTTTAGAACCGATATTGCCACGTTGTGCTCATTTCATAACCTTTCAAGGAATGATCCCCTTTTGCCAAATATTATTTTGGCAAAAAAACTTAGGGAATAAGTTATTAAATCTAGTGACATCTATTTATATTTACCCTGGATATTTATTGTATTTACGTGTTTCATTCATTCATTATGCCCCAGGTAGCCTCAGGTTTACCCTGGTTGATAACCAGGCTATCGAAGCACCTGGAAAAAATGACTGTTCTGGACTTGTTTCTTGCATGCTCCTCTCAGAACCTCTAACTGAAATGACGATAGTGTTAGTGACAGTGAGCTGACCCTCGAGCTGAAGGGAATAGTCGGGGGCTCCGCGTCCCGCTGGCCCCGACGGCAGCCGCGCGACAGGACAGGCCACTCGCGAGCACACGGCTGCGCGTGGCCAAAATCAGCCGTCCCGCCTCAACCAGAATGCAGAGATCAAGGATGGAGGAGATTCTTCACAACATGAACAAAATCAAACATACCTTATTGCTGTTTTTTTTTTTTTTTTTTTTGCTGGCTTCTTCTCCATGAATAGATGAATATCTAAAAGCAAACTCTTCTCTCTTGAGCCCAGGGTGCCTGGTAGTCCCTTCCTGAGGGATCTGCCAAAGCCGGCTACAGCTAGGAAGAAGCCGGTTTCATTATGTTTTCTACAGTATGAATAAAAGATTCACGGTTTCTATTACAATAAAGACACATTTGTTGATACACAAACAAAAGAATATCCTTAGTCTGGAAATAATTATAATCTACTAGCTGTTCTACAAAATGTCACATTTACTGCAGACAGGTGATTGATGCTGATGTGCAGAACAAAGCAGTCGTGTTGAAATAAGCAGGGTATTTATTCAGATACTTTCCTTTTTAACATGTTCCTTCAACAGTTGGAGCCACATAATTCTAAGGATTCACATTAAAAGCAAATATGACCCAACTGGAAATTAGTAAGTGGGCAGTAACTGCCCAAACTTCTTCCTAAAAATCAGGTCTGCAGAAACGACTTATTGCCCGAGTGAATTGTGCAGATGTTGAGAACGTCGTGAGTTTTGTGGTGTTGCTGCGAGCCACGAGGCTGCCGGGGCTGCCTGGCCAGCACCGTCCTGCGGGACACGGCTGCGGGCACGAGGCAGGAGAGAGGAGGAGGGAGCTGGGATAAACAGGAGCGAAACGAGGGGAGTGCAGTGTGCGGAGCGGGGCGGCCGGCGCAGGGCTCCTGCTGGCGGGGAAGCGCAGGGCGCTGATGGCCGGGCCGTTCCCCAAGCGTTACAGGGAGCCAGAGCGCACACGGGGTATCGAGCAAGAGGGGAAACCCATCTCCACGGTCAGCGCGATGGTTGTGCTGGGTTTGTGTGTCAGGGCAAGGAAGGAAGGCAAGGAGGAACCCAAGTGTTGGATGAGGATGCGTCTGGTTAGCACACTTCCTTTCTCTGCTCTAAAGCCTCACTGCAGGGACTGACCTGTCTGCCCAGGGTGACCCAGCTTTGAGTTACCAAAAAGCGCAGAGGAGGCGAACATGCCAGCTGGGACTATCTGGAGGAAAGGCCTATTGACTTCCATGTGAATGTAAACACTGTCACTCGCCCGCGATGGCCAGGGCTGGCAACAGGGCGCACGGCACCATGTAGAAGCACTACAGAGCATCTGCATCTCCCCTGCTTGCAGAGCACCTGGCTCTGCTTGGGGCCTACATGAGTAACACAGAACCGTAGGGAGAAAGTGCACGAGGACAAACCGCACTGTGCAGGAGAGAACCCGCCGCTCTCTCCTCTCACCTCGCTAAGAGGCAGGAGGAAATCCCAGCTAGATGTGTTTCCACTTCGTGTTCCCTGGGTGCTTCCTCCTCTTTACTGGGTGTTTTTGGTGTACTCCTGCTCAGCAGTGACCATAGCGAGAACCTGTGTGAAGCAGTGACCAGAGAGAGAACCGGAGCAAATATCTGATATTGAGCCGCCCAGCTAATTCACCACATTTTGTGTTTTATTTGGGATGCAGCACCTGGATTTTTCATTGAGTTCTGTGGGTTTTCAACCCCTCACAAGCTCGGCTAAACACAGAGGAGCTAATATTGACAATAAAAGGGAATACTTCCCAGGTGCTAGTTTTTATTTCTGTGCATAGGAAACACTTTTCTTTCCCCAGTATTTCTCTCAGCCCCGTTTCTGGGGGTGATTTGAGTCTGCCTCTTGCTTTTTCCCTTTCTTCGGTTTCAGTCTTTGGCCCCAGTCAATGCTCTGGGCCTGGCCCCCGTGAGCCGCGGAGGTGCCAGTTTGCTGGGCTGGGCCCGTGCCCCTCGTCCAGGCCGGGTCCCACAGACACCGCTTTGCTTTTCCCACTCTTCTTCCCTCTGTGGGCTTTTCTCTTTCCTCACATGGCCTTTTCAAAACGCAATGTGAACCTCATACATCATTTTTATCAACCTTCTAAAGCCATTATGGTGTTTTCTATAATGTATGTAAATTCATGCATGTAGAGACAAATAGGAAAAAAAGCCTTCCTTTAGTTCTGTCAGGAACAATGGATACCTCCATGTCATTTAGATTCAACTCTTTCTATACTGAAGCCATGAGCTTCAATAACACTTTACTTAGGACGAAGAAAAGAATTGTCTTTTTGAGATATCAAAATGCATTCTTGCACTTTTTGGAATGGCAAGATTTGAGCATTCTCTTTTAAAGTCACTTCTCAATTTGAATTGTATTTATTTGGAGTATTATAAAACATATGGAATTATGGAATCAAACTAAAATAATATTCACTGACCAAAATCAAATGTCATTGATATTTTACAACATAGAATATTTGGAAGCTTTAGCTTTTTCTTCTAATTGACAATAAAGAAGACTTCTGGAGCTATGCAAAAATGTACTCTGTAACTAAATCTTCATTTTCTTTCTTTTTTTAGTATTCATATTTGTAGCTTGGCCCCTCTGTGCTGGATGCAAAGCTGTTGCTGATTCTGCTTAGCTCCCTACAGTTTAATAAAAATTATCAGAAAACTCCTAACATTCTCTGCAAACAGAGTGGGCAGAGATTCAGCGAAGCTACCTACTTTTAGAGATAAAACAGGGTTACATTTCTAAAGGAATTAACATGAGTGCCACAAGTTTCTTTTTATGTGTTTTCTCCTTCTCTGCTTGATCTGTGCCTAGAAAACCTTGGCAAATATCAGAAGTCATGTGGGGCCACAGCAGCAGAAATAATTTTCAGCAAT
Organism: Crypturellus tataupa; assembly: GCA_034781795.1. Classification (NCBI taxonomy): domain Eukaryota; kingdom Metazoa; phylum Chordata; class Aves; order Tinamiformes; family Tinamidae; genus Crypturellus; species Crypturellus tataupa. Next base: position 819,446 of record JAWLRI010001005.1, read on the forward strand.
GACTGTAGTGCAGAATACTGTGATATTTTTCCACTTTAAAATATTTATATTTATGCCTAATTGAAAACATTTGTTTGAAATGGTTCTAGTCATCATTTATTTCTCAGATCCTTAAATTTTTATAGACGCAAAATGAAGCCACTTGTTCAAAAACACCTACACAGAACTGAAGAAGAATTAACCTACTGACAGGCATCTCTAATATGCCCTGCATACATATGTATTTCCCACTTGAGAGCTCTCCATTTTAAAACTAAACTGCAAAGGCTTGAAGACCTGCAAGCCAAGCAGAAACATTTCAGAGGTTTCATTTTTATTAAGAATGATTTTTTCCAGTGCTACGGCTGGGCTCCCGGCCTCGTCCTTTGGGCCGTGTCCTGCATTCCTCCTGGTGACCCCACGCGGCTTCCCAGGATACGAGCTCCTTGGCTGCGCGCAGGTCAGAGAACAATTCACATTTTATGATGAGGAGCGTTACCGGCAGGCTGTGCGCTGGGCAGGGCTGTTGGAGCACGTCCTGTGTTCGCGCAGGCTGCAGGGACCGGGGCGCCCGCGACGGTGTTTGAAGTCCCTGACCCCTTATGTCACCATGTGGGTCAGGCCTGACCACAAATTAGCACCTCTGGGGGATGTTAGCGCCGAGAGAGCAACGACCGGGAAACCGCTCCGCAGAGCCGCTCTGCTCGGCCTCTCCAGGTAGAACCTGTGTGTGGGGCCGCACATGGGCATCGCCCGCTCCCTTCAGGCAAGCAGCCCTTCAGCAAACAGGCTGCTTCCTTCATCCCATTCCTCATTGCCACTGCGTTCGAAATGTCCTCCCAGCATCTGCAGGAAAGCCCGGGGAAAATCCTCCCAAAGCAAACGCAGTCTCCTCGCATGCAGAGGAGCTAAATTCTGCCTCCAGTCCTGTGACAAGCCGAGGTGTAACAACATCAGCATGTGTAACTAGGTACCCAAGGTACATGTCTATATATGTCTTCATGATTTTTAGTTTAGGTAAAGTTGTATTTTCTTCCAAAATGAAAAAAAAAATGTATCCAATTACGTCCATGTTTGTTCTAATTCTCTTTTTCCCTCCCTCTTTCTCCTAGGAAAGGAGATACTTTTATCTCATGCTTTGCTTCTAGTCCAGTGTGTGTAACCCACACAATAAATTCTGCAAAGAAATCATTTATAGCTGATAGGGCACTTGCCCGTTCTTGGCCAGGGAGTTCTTTTGCCTGTGTTGGAGAAGGAAGGGGGACGTTTTCCCCCACAGTTATCAGTGCACTTGCTGCTGTTGCCTTACAAAGCCAGCCAAAACCGTGAAATTTAATTCAGAGATAGTGAAAGCTATGTCTGGGGAAAGCGTGTTTTTTCCCTGCTTTCAGCTTCATTTTGGTGATTACGGGTCGCCGCAGGCTGCTGTAGCTAAACCATGGTCCTCCGGATGGAAAACCAAGAGAGAAAAATAGGTCCCAATAGGTCCCAAATGTATTCCTGGCAAGGGGTGACCGTTTGCACAGTAACATTGCTTGGGAAGCCCTCACACTCTACGTTTCTGTGCAAATCTGGGTGTGAGAGCAGCTCCTACCCCTGCTATTTCACCTCCCATCCCCTAGCTGCTGAGAGGGGCCTCTCCACTGCTGTTTTATACCGCGCGCCCCAGCTGGCCATACATTATTGAGGAGCTCTCTGGCCACGGAGAGGCACTGCAGTCTCCAGCTGTACGAGAGACATTAGAGACCTGAGGCTGCTGTGACAGCAGCCAGCTCCATTTCCATGTCTGAATCCTGCCTGGCTCCAAAGAAATGCCCTTAACCACAGCTGCAGTATGCACGAAGGCACAACCTGTGAACATCCACAAACCTCTCGTTGGGATTCAGGAAGGTAACCAAAGCAAGGTTTTCTATCCTTAATGATGGCTTTTGCCCTGTCTTAGTTGACCATCAATAAATGTGAGCTGGGCGCTAGGATATCCTTGCACTCTACAGTGAGAAAAGAGACATACTTAAATCACCTTTTAATCAGAAGAGACCTAGTGAGGATGGGAAGCCATGTAACTTTTACGGCATCTGTGGCAGAGGATGATGGAAGCTCTTCAGACTTAAAGCATGGCTCATCGAGCAGGGATTCAGTGTAATCACTGCATCATGTTTGGCTTTTGCACAAGCAGTCAACATTTCAGCTCTGAAGAAATCACGTACCCGAGTGTCAGCAGCACAAGCAAACTGCAGAGCCTCTTACGGAGGCAAAAAAGGACGTAGATATAGTTGGTTATCATAGGGGAACCACACATATGGGTCATCCCTTTTGCCATTTCAAAAGAAGGGAAATGAATAAGAAAACAAATTAAAAAAAAACAAAAACACATGCATCCGACTCTTTTACCATCAAAGCTGATGAAAATAATGAAAATAATTTTATCATAATCTATTGCTAATATTGTCATGGACAGTGGAGAAAACAAGGTGTCAGAAGACACGAGATGCTCAAAGAGCTGGGCAATTTTAATCACAAGGACTTGATCTCATCCAAAGATAAGTCTGTTTTCCAGGCTTCCCTCACCTCAGTGTAGGAGGTCGCACATTTGTGGAGCAGCACACCCTGCTTTATATACTTGAGGCTACAAAACTCTTCTGCATATGGCATACGAGCTAAGGGACTGCAGGTTTTGTCTGGTCTTTACTTCCAATAAAGAGCAACATGCTCCTTTCTTGCTGGCTCTCACAGTAATTTAATACTGTCTGGTTTACTGATTTACACCAGCATTTTGGTAACTCTAAAAACGTACTGGATACACAGATAAAGTGAAATCCTGGGAAATTTAATTTAAATAAACTCAAGATTGACCTTCATTCAGTGCAAAGAAGAGTGTTTTATATTCTTAGGCATTTCTCTGTCTTTTGAAATTTTGCATCTAATTTCTAGTATTTTACATATACTTACGTGCAAAATTTAATGGTAAGCTCCTGGCTTGTTTAAACATATTTGTATTTTTAATTTCCAGTGACTGGACATACGGAAATACTTGGAAGGAGGTCAACTTGCAGAAGTTCAGTGTTGTTCCATTTTTTTTTATTATTATTTAATAAGGCATAGTTAGTGTATGAGTCAAATTCATGCTCAAATAGTATCTTTTTTTCTGAGTTAAAAAAATGCCATAATCTCTCTCCTATCTATCCTTAGACATGGATTTCACATTTTTCTTACAGCCTTGGTTGCCAGATATAGTTTGTCTTCCATATTTTGAAGCCAGATGCTGTTATCTTGAAAAGCATTTGGTACAGATAAGTGTAACAGCTGATTTTATGAAATGTTTCATGGGTTTTCCATATTTCAGTGCAGCACTGACAAACTTTTTGCTAATTAGAAAAATTGGCTTTGCCCAGGGAGGAAGAGAAGTTCATCAATATTAATAATGGCAAGATCTTTCTCTCATAATCTGAATCACACCTCTCATAACAAGCGTTGAAAGAGTGTATTTTTGGAGAACAGAAAAAAAAACTGTTTTGCCAGGCACACGCTGAATGAGAATAAGTAGTAGATATTTAGATAAATAGGTAGACATATAGAAAGCTTTATAGAACAGGACAAGAGACAGTGTTTTTCCTCTGGAGCGGCCATGTGGCAGCACCAGCTTTCAGATAGGATTTCAGGCTCCAGGAGGAATTACCGGAAAGCTCTGGCCCAAAATATGGGTTAACACAGACCTCGGGGTGAGCTTTCCAGTTTGATGATACATCACTCCCAAGAACACGTGAATCCAAGAAGAATTTAGCTCAGCAGGATTAACTCCAAGCAAAAAGCAGAAGGCAGACGCTGATGCCCAGTTACCAGACACGCAGAGGGAAACGAAGGAGGGAAGTGAGGAGGGAATCGGACACGCTCCGGACCGGCAGACGCCGCCTTTGCGGGTGCTGCGGCAGGGGCACAAGGAGCGCGGGGGCCACCAGGCAGGAGGAGGCCTCATGGAAACGTTTCACCCGGAGCTCGCACAAACACACAAGCAGATCTTGGGAAACGTCACCGTCTCCGAGCAGGATTGTTGGCAGAGCCGGCCTCCGGCTCCGTGTTGTTTATCGCCTTGGGACTTCTTTGTTTGGAAACAAAGGGATGCAGGAACTGCCAGGGAGCATGGGCACCTTGGCCTACTGCGTGCTCAGCGGTACCTCTAGCGGACGGCACGTGGATGGCCTCAGAGGCGGCAAATTCCTATTCCCAGCTTTAGGAAAGGACGAAGCGCTGCTTCGGGCGCAAAGACAGCGGCTTCCGAGAGTGCATTAAAAACCAGTTTGCCACAGCGATTGCTGAGCAAGATGGTATCGGGGTTTGCAGCGGGTCACTTCAGTGCCACCAATTTATTTTACCGTGAAACAATGCACGCTAGGTAACGGATGATCAAAGCCGTGATCTCTAGCAAAAAAAAAGAAGTCAATTAAATCTACAGTAGATTGTTATAGCCCAGAGATAGTGGGAGGCCTTTAAACTCCTAGGCAAGGATAATCAACTCTTGTTGATAATCATCAGTCAGCAATGAATTATTATTTTTCTACCCTTAGTCCTCATTGCTTATATCTCATCTCCCCCAGAATATCACATTTTACGGTGGTGAGAAAGCTGGCGTACAAGGATCTCGCTTGCTGGGTATATAATTGTGCCTTTTGGGGATTCCCTTCTGTTAGTGGTTAGCTGGATATTGATCCGTGTAGCAGGAGGGCCTTTTCATTGTTTTCTTTTTTCTTTAAATAATTGATCCATAAACTGGTATTTGAAAGAAAAATGCACCAGGCAAGCCTCGCTCTCCTCCTTCCAACCCCAGCTAGTAAACAAGCCTACGGGAGCCATCTCTGGGCCATGTCCTGCCCAGCATACCTGCAGGGAGCGAACGGGAGCAAACGGGGGCCGCGGGCGCGCGTGGGGCTGGCCGCGCACCCAGCACGAGGCACCGCTGGGGCCCGCGGTGCTTCTGAGGGACGTGCCCGAAGGCGGCGGTAACGGGCTCCTACGAGTTGAGTATCGGGTGGATACGGGTTCGGTGTGAGTCCCGCTGGCCGCGGCGGCGGGGACAGGAGCGCGAGGGCAGCAGCAGCCTCCCCGCCTGCCCCACGCGCTGCGGTCGGCGCCGCTGCGGGCTGCACGTGGGCACGGCGACACCACCCCGACCACGTCCGGCCACGCTGTTTAACTGACGGCAACTGCTGGATTTCGGTCTGCTGGCCAAACCCGGCTCTTCTGAGCGAGCGGAGGAAAACGGGGAGCCTCCACGTTATCCTGCCGCCTCTATGCAGAGGTCTGAAGTTATAAGGCGTTTCTGAGCGCGTTAGCCAAGCACATTGGAAGAAGTTTTCTGGGCACTACCTATATGAAATCTAACAAAAACGATAAAAGCAAAATGAGACTTCCAAAATTGTAAAAAATTAGTAAATGCTATGCTAGTTTTGCCAGTTCAACAGCTAAATCTATGTCATCATTTAAAAACAGTCTTCCTTTTTTGCTTTTTTTGGGTGGAGGTCATTCTCATTTTGCTCGAGATTCCTTCCTACGTTTGTAATGGAAATGGGATGCTCTCTAACTGCCAGCACAATTTACATTCTTCAGATTACGTACGTGCCCGGGGTCATGATTCAAGCAAACTTTTACTGTCCTTTCCCTCAAACGCCAGGTAGCCCCAGAGACAAATGGATAAATGTGCCAGGCCCTGTGCTCTGCTAGGAAAGCAGCGTGAGGTCCGGGCTGTTCCGCGGCCTAACAGGAAAACCGCGGGCCGAGAGCGGCCTCCAGCGCCGCGCGCGGGACACGGCTCTGCCTCCGGGGCCCACGGAGCAGAGAGCCGGGGGAAGCAGCCCGGCGGGGCCGCGGATCCGCATAAACACCGGGAGAAACGCCTTTGTGCTCGGAAATGTAGCCCGACGTTTCATACACTTCGCTTCGGGCAGAGACAATTAAAAGGAATTAACATACATTTGCCAAGAAAATACTAAGGGTTTTAGGGTTTTTTTTTTTTTTTTTTTTGGCCAAATCTTTAACTTTTTTTTTTCTTTTAAAAGAAAAACAGAGAGCTACTGTGCCCTGCTGAGACCAACATCTGTGCAGACAATTAAACCCTTTTAGACTCCGAGCAGGGGAGACTCAGAGGAACTGGCCCTTTCTATTACATCCTCTGAAGGATTACAGATAAATAAAAGGTTTTGCAAATAGCTGAGCACATACATAATTACAAAGAGGTCCTGCTGATTTATTTTTAAATAAATTTAGTTAACAATGAAGTTTTATTTTCTGAAAATACTAGCCAGGGAATGTTGGCACTTGGATGTGAAGTGCGGCGCTGGCGCCCTCGCGGTGTATGATGCTTCATATTTAACAAGGCTGAATAAGCGGCTGAACAAGACTTGGTGTTTTGTGCTTCAAACTGCACAGGAAATATTTTCACAGAACTTGCTTCGTGATGCTATGACACCTCAGTCTCATTGCACAGCATTCTGGCTTTCTTATTTAAATTCCTTTTATTTCCTTTAATCTTTTCTAGCATTTATGTGGCATAGGACAAGTAGTGCAGAATATTTCCCAGATATAAGTTATACCTGGGATAGCGCTTGTGACAGGGGGGCCTGCGTGCTTCAGTGTGCAGCAAGTGCAGTCTGTCTATGAATGGCTTAAAATCTGGAAAGGGTGAATAGGAAAAGACGAAAGTGAGATTAAATGGTTTTCATAGAGAAAAAAATGAAACTGAGTCCAGCAATGGGACTGCGCAGGTGGTTTCCCTTCCTGTGCCCTCTGAACAGAGACTTGCAGAACACCTACACCGCAGCACCAGCAAAGCACAAGTATTCCCGAATGCTTCCCACGGAAAACGGGGAATGACAGAGGTGTGTGACCGATCTGGCCCGGGTGACCAGCACACCGTGTCCAACAGGTACCCCCAGAGCGTAGTGGTTTTGTCCTCTGGTCACGCGTGGTAGACGGAAGGTGCATCGCCAAAGGGGCCTTCTCTGCCTTCAGGGGTCTTCTGCATCCTTCCCAGCCCCCGTTTGTCTTTGCCTCCTATTTTGAGGCGCTGGCACTGTCAGAGAAGTTGCAAAGTAAACCTGAAGGAAAAATCATAGAATCATTAAGGTTGGAAGGGACCTCTGGAGGTCATCTAGCCCGACCCCCGGGAAGATAACAAATACTTTATTATATGTCCATCAGGTAGACTGAGCTGTCACCCGGACACGGTGGGATATTGCTGGCCACAGGCCTCGGTGCCTGCAAACATTAGCTAGGAAGGAGAATCACCTGCAGAGACAACACAAGCACAGATAGGAAGAAAGCTACATTTGTAAACCAGAGCAAGAAACCTTCCTTTTAAAAAATGTGATTCTGCTTTGTATTTAAACATGTACCCCAGATTCAGCCTAATGTGCATTAACACATAACCAAGGTTGTGACCAGCGCTTGGTTTCAAGAGCCACCATAATTTCAGGGATGAAAATACTTATTTTGGCATGAAAATATCAGCTCCCTTGTCTGTATTTAAATTTTTATTTCAAAATGTAGCTCAGGTGGTAGAGATAGAGGACTTAGGTATTTGAAGGACAAACAATAACTTAATCAAGTTTGCACACCAGGTTAAATTCACCAGGAAAGATGGATGAAACTCATAATTATGTGTGTGCTAATAAATAGTCACTCTTGCTAAAGGAGAAATAGCCAAAACGTAGATGCTGGTAGTGCCTTTCTCTGGTTAACCATCCGCGGTCCATGCTTCTGATAGGACTTCGCTGTCCAAGGGATCTTCTGCTTTCAGACACATCAGCGTATGAAAGAACTTGTTTTCACAAAAGGATTAAACCATGACGTCCCTTTTTCCTACAGGGCCTTGAAATGGAGACCCTTCGATCCCACAGGAGGATCCCATCGGAGTGATGAGTGCGTTGCAAAACGGGTTTTGGTAGGTTGCTTTGTCAGGGTGCCGATCCTTCTGTTTGCTCTGCCAAAGCGGAGGCTCCAAGAGAAAATGCAAGGAGATTTCCTGTGCACGTCCGTAGTGGTTTTCCTTGCGCAAGTCCATAGGAAAGTCTCCGGGAAGCAGAGCCAGCGCGGCTCTGAGCGCGGTGCTCGCTGCCGCTCCGCGCTTTCCTTGGCTTTCGACAGCGTTCAGCAGGAAACGGAGCAGCTTTCATCTTTCTGTCTGACCAGCTTGTGTTTCGAGTCTGACCGGTTCCAGAGCCTGACGCAATCAGGAAATGTGATGGGGAGTAATGGAAAAAATAACAATAATGGAAACATCAACAGAAACCTTCTAAGGGGGGGATTTCGTTCTCATTAGCCCAAATTTAAGTTGAAGCTGTCAACTGTAGAAGGGCGGATGGATCAAATGCACTGGACAGGGACTCTCCGCGGGATGATGATTCCTGAAGAAACCGAAGGAGTTTGGCCTCAAACATGGCTTGGTTAAAACTGAATTAAAAAAATCCTTGCAAGTATAGATGATATTGCGCCACAGCCAAACCCTCGAGACAGTGTATGTTCTGGAGCGATGCAAAGAATATCTGCTGCGGTCAGTAAATAAAATATTCCTTAAGGAAAATCAGTGCAGAATTTTTAGCAATTGCCACTACGGGAGCTTTCAAATAATGAAGAGGTGTAAAAGACATATTGGCTGCGCTCATTCTTGTTTTTCTGGTTTTCTCTTTCTGTTGCTATTTCCCCCTTTGACAGAGACCACCCAAATGCAGCTTATATGTTTTGACTGTTCAAACTAGACAAATCTCAGCTCACACTTAAAGGAAATATCCAAGGCACATGATTAACGTACAGAAGTGATGAGACCCCATATAAAGACCATGTAATTTCACTATCACTGATGGCCAAAAGCAGCACTCTAATGTGGGAAAGAGATGTATATATAAAACACACACCCATACCTATATGCACATACATATATACCTATACAGACACACATATATGCATGTAAAGCCCTGTGTACCAGAGAGGTTTATTGTTACACTCTCTAACAACCTGAAACTTGGCATTTCAAATAACATTAGATGAGCTTTGCTCCGTGTTCAGTGAAATACTCCAGGATGAGGATTCGTTTTTTTGCTTAATTTGACAGTCAAGCAAAACCTGTGCGTGCACCCACGTGTGTGTGTGTGTGTCTGTGCTGGAGAGCAGGCACCAGCAGACACACAAAGAGTGAGGCACCTGAATGCATAAAGTCAGCCCAGGTATTAGTTCTGCCTGACTGTGGTTGTGATGTGATGCAACATGGAACAGAAGATTCTCATTTTATATATTATACATAAAAAAACCCACATATAATGGACTCAGAGATTATTTGCTAGGCATTTTGCCTGTTGGTGTAGTAGTAGGAATCTCCATCTCCCACCTGCTGGAAGCTCTGCTCAGACACCCTGGGGTTATTTGCTGACTGGTATGACTAAAGGCTACAGCAGTGGATTCAACACACAAGGAGAAAAAGTGCCTTAAAAAGAGGACACAAATACACAATCCCAGTGCTTCCTTTATGGTTCTCTTGGCTCCAGATGTAACTTCTAGTTCGAGATGACTTTGCTTTCTCAGACTCCTCGTCTCCTTAGGCATCCTATGGAGACTGCTCATGTTTTCTGTCCTCTTTGCCTTCCCAGTGATGGAAAACACTCTTGGTTCACACGGACGCGATCCGTGTTGCCAGATCATGGGCAGAAACACCGTGCGAGGGCTGCAAACTCCTTTGGTTCCTCACTGGGTAGCCTGGCCAGTACGCTGGGCTTAGCCGCAAAATCCTCGGAGGATTTCAGGGCTCAGCTAATGGCTTTTCCCAGGAGTTAAGGAGTTAGTCTTAATGCTTGTCGCTGAATGCAATATCCTGGCAGAAATCACAATGATAAATAAAGTGGGGGGAAAGTATCCACATCCACTTAATTTTTGCACTCCATCATAATTAAGAATGCATTCCCTGGCAAAAAAAGAAAAAAAGTAGCATAACAAAGGAGCTGATTTAGTATAAACACTGAGGAATGCAATCCTGGAAAAGCTCAACGTTTCACAGGGAATTCAAATCCAAATATGTAGGAAGCAGAAGCTGCTTCAGGGGGGGGCAATCCATCCTATACTTAGTGGACAACTGCATGTTTAGTGTTAATATTTGGTGGTTCAGGGGGCTTTTTTGATGGCACAACAACATTTGACAGGGTGGGGGGAGGACTTATTACATAAGTCAGATTTCTTCATTTCTTTGTGATATTTCAGTCCTGATAAATATACTTAAAACCCACTATCAGTAAAGCCCCTGGACTTCTTTGAGATTTGTTGATTTGCAGAGCTGCGGCAGGGAGAAACAGGCCGTATTTCCAACGTGAAGGCAGCTTTTTTCCTGAAGACAGAGCAAAAGCCCCTGCAGCTCCACAGGGCCCGATGCAGCAGGCTCAAGACAGTCTGTTTAGCCAAGTGCCCCCTACCAGAGCTGCATCCGTGAGGCTGGAACCTGGCCACAGGGTGTCGGTAACACGTGGGCGCTTCGAAGAGAAACGAGATGCTCTTATTAACCCAGCGCTTCCCGGGGGAGAGCAAAGGCTGCGCAGGGAAGGAAGAGTCCTCCAAATGTTAACACAAAACACGAAAAAAAAAAAAAGGTCGAAGTGGTTTTAGTTTCTGCATCATCGGTAAAATTGATCGATAATGAACAAACGAGTCGTGGATGCTCAGGGTCCAGGTGACAGCGAGGCCGTGCGGAGGGAGCTGCTTCCTGACCGAGCTGTGCCATCTCGTGGGTGCCCAGGAAACTACAGTCCCACACCAGGACCACATTCCCCCAGGAACGGCTTACCACATCCATACGATGCAGGGGCACGCTCTGGACAGACTGTTAACGCTTTCTTTTTGCAGTTTCCACTCTCCAGTTGTCACTTTCCAAGCCCCAGTAGCATGCAAATATATATACATATATACTTCTTATACATGCCTATATTTTTTGGTTACTTCATAAACTGCAAACTTGGTCCATGGGAATTTTACAGTGAAAACAGAAACTAACAGCAATCCATCCATTCCTGTTATTGTTTGGATTTTCTAAACGTTGAAGCAAGAAAATCAAAGTGCTGAAGTTGAAAGGAAAGAAAGAAAGAAAGAGAGAGAGAGAGAGAGAGAGAGAAAGAAAGAAAGAGAGAGAAAGAGAGAAAGAAAGAAAGAGAGAAAGAAAGAAAGACAGAGAGAAAGAGAGAGAGACAGAGAGACAGAGAGAGAGAGACAGAGAGAGAGAGAGAGAAAGAGA
>JAWLRI010001005.1:835939-848759 GCA_034781795.1 Crypturellus tataupa
CGGCGCGGAGCCGCGGCAGGTGTTCCGCGTGCTCGAGGAGCAGCCGGCCGGCACCTGGGTGGGCACCATCGCCACGCGCGCCGGCTTCACGTACCGCCTGAGCGAGCGGCACGCGCTCTTCACCATCAACGGCACCACGGGCGCCCTGCACACGCGCGCCGCCATCGACCGCGAGAGCCTCGCCAGCGACGTCGTGGACCTCGTCGTGCTCTCCAGCAAGCCCACGTACCCCAGCGAGGTGCGCGTGCTCGTGCTCGACCTCAACGACAACGCGCCCGTCTTCCCCGACCCCTCCATCGTGGTCACCTTCAAGGAGGACACGGGCAGCGGGCGCCAGCTCATCCTCGACACGGCCACCGACGCCGACAGCGGCACCAACGGTGTGGACCACAGCTCCTACCGCATCGTGGCCGGCAACGAGGAGGGCCGCTTCCGCCTCAACATCACGCTCAACCCCAGCGGCGAAGGAGCCTTCCTGCACCTGGTGTCCCGCGGTGGCCTGGACCGCGAGGCCACTGCCGCCTACCAGCTCCTGGTGCAGGTGGAGGACAAGGGAGAGCCGCGGCGGCGGGGCTACCTGCAGGTCAACGTCACCGTCCAGGACATCAACGACAACCCGCCCGTCTTCAGCCAGACGCTCTACCAGGCGCGGGTGCCCGAGGATGCGCCCGTGGGCGCCAGCGTGCTCCAGGTGGCAGCGGCGGATGCCGACGAGGGCACCAACGCTGACATCCGCTACCGCCTGGAGGGTGGTGACGGCGGCGGCGGGGAGGGTGCCGCGAGCCTCCCGTTCGAGGTGGACCCCGAGAGCGGCGTGATCCGCATCCGGGAGCCGCTGGACTACGAGGCGCGGCACCAGTACTCGCTCACGGTGCAGGCCACGGACCGCGGCGTGCCGGCGCTCAGCGGCCGCGCCGAGGCCGTCATCCGCCTGCTCGACGTCAATGACAACGAGCCCCGCGTGAAGTTCCGCTACTTCCCCGCCACCTCCCGCTTCGCGTCCGTGGACGAGAACGCGGCCCCCGGCACCGTGGTGGCCCTGCTGACGGTGAGTGACGCCGACTCCCCCGCGGCCAACGGCAACATCTCCGTGTCCATCCTGGCGGGCAACGAGCAGCGGCACTTTGAGGTGCACAGCAGTAAGGTACCCAACCTCAGCCTCATAAAGGTAGCGGCCGCGTTGGACCGCGAGCGCATCCCTGCCTACAACCTGACCGTGGCGGTGGCCGATAACTACGGGGCCCCACCACCGCCCCCTGACTCCCCCACTTCTTCACTCGCCCCCGAGGGCGCAGCGGCAGCTCCTGTGAGCCGCTCGTCGGTGGCCAGCCTGGTGATCTTTGTGAATGACATTAATGACCACCCGCCGGTCTTTGGGCAGCCTGTGTACAGGGTGAATATCAGCGAGGAGGTGCCCCTGGGCAGCTACGTGCGGGGTCTGAGTGCCACGGACCGCGACTCCGGCCTCAACGCCAACCTGAAATACAGCATCGTTTCGGGCAACGAGCTGGGCTGGTTCCGCATCAGCGAGCACAGCGGGCTGGTCACGACGGCTGGCCCCGACGGCGGCGCCACCGCACCCGCCGCGGCAGCGTCTGTCGCCCGCGGGCTGGACCGGGAGACGGCCTCCGAGGTGGTGCTCAACATCAGCGCCCGTGACCAGGGGGTGCAGCCCAAGTTCTCCTATGCCCAGCTGGTGGTCACCATCCTGGACGTCAACGATAACAAACCTCGCTTTAGCCGTCCTGACGGCTACCACGTATCCCTGGCTGAAAACTCTCCTTTGGGAACAGAGTTGCTCGTCCTGAGTGCTACCGATGGGGATCTGGGGGACAACGGGACTGTTCGCTTCTCCCTGCAGGAAGCTGAGCCAGCGGTGACAGCGAGTGGCCCTTCCACATTGGCCCCTCGACGCATCTTTCGCTTGGATCCTGTGACGGGCAAGCTCAGCACTGTCTCACAGCTGGACAGGGAGGAGCAGGCTCATTTCTTCCTGCACGTCCTGGCCACTGATCTAGGTTCTCCTCCTCTTTCTTCAGTAGCTCGGGTTAATGTGACTCTGTTGGATGTGAATGACAATAGCCCTGTGTTTTACCCGGTTCAGTATTTTGCCCACATCCAAGAGAACGAGCCAGCTGGAACCTATGTGACCACGGTGTCTGCCACTGACCCTGACTTGGGACCCAATGGGACAGTCAAGTACAGCATTTCAGCTGGAGATACCTCCAGGTTTCAGGTCCACGGCCAGACAGGGGTCATCACAACAAAAATTGCCCTTGACAGAGAGGAGAAAACTGCTTACCAGTTGCAGATCGTGGCCACTGATGGTGGCCATCTCCAGTCACAGAACCAAGCCATTGTCACCATCACTGTCCTGGACACACAGGACAACCCACCTGTTTTCAGCCAGGGCATGTACAGTTTTGTCGTCTTCGAAAATGTTGCCATAGGTTATCACGTAGGTACTGTATTTGCTTCTACTATGGACCTCAACACCAACATCAGTTACCTTATCACAAGAGGTGACCAAAGGGGCATGTTTGCCATCAACAGAGCGACAGGCCAGATCACCACTGCCAGTATCCTTGATAGGGAAGAGCAAGCATTTTACCAGCTGAAAGTGGTGGCTAGTGGTGGGGCAATAACTGGAGACACTGTGGTCAATATTACTGTTAAAGACTTAAATGACAACTCCCCCCACTTTGTTCATTCTGTGGAGAGTGTAAATGTAGTTGAAAACTGGAAAGCTGGGCACACCATTTTCCAGGCCAAAGCTCTTGATCCTGATGAAGGCATTAATGGAGTGGTCCTTTACAGCCTTAAGCAAAACCCAAAGGGCTTGTTCTCAGTCAATGAGAAAACAGGTGCCATAAGCTTAACGGGACCACTGGACATAAATGCTGGGTCTTACCAGGTAGAGGTTCTGGCCTCTGATATGGGCGTTCCCCAGTTGTCCTCCAATTTCATCTTGACTGTCTCTGTTCATGATGTAAATGATAATCCACCTGTGTTTGACCAGCTTTCCTATGAAGTGACTATTTTGGAGTCAGAGGCTGTGAATTCCAGGTTCTTTAAAGTACAGGCTTCTGACAAAGACTCAGGTGTGAATGGGGAAATAGCGTACAGTATAATTGAAGGAAATACTGGGGATGCCTTTGGCATATTCCCAGATGGCCAGTTGTATATAAAGAGTGAACTGGACCGTGAGCTTCAAGAAAGATACGTTTTACTGGTGGTTGCTTCTGACAGAGCAGTAGAACCGCTCAATGCTACTGTGAATGTTACTGTAATTCTGGAGGATGTAAATGATAATAGGCCACTGTTTAACAGCACCAACTATGTATTTTATTTTGAAGAGGAGCAGGGAGGTGGAGCCTATGTGGGTAAAATAAATGCTGTAGATAAAGACTTTGGGCTGAATGGTGAAGTCAGGTATTCATTTGAGCATATGCAACCAGATTTTGAGCTAAACACAATAACCGGCGAAATAACAAGCACTCATCAATTTGACAGGGAAGCTCTTATGAGACAACGGGGAGCTGCCGTATTTAGCCTTGCAGTAATAGCAACAGATCAAGGGTTACCAAAGCCTCTAAAGGATCAGGCAACTGTGCAGATATATATGAAAGATATCAATGATAACGCCCCCAAGTTTTTAAAAGATCTCTACCAAGCTACCATATCAGAATTGGCAGCAAATCTGACACAGGTTCTGAGAGTTTCTGCCTCAGATGTTGATGAAGGGAATAATGGGTTAATTCACTATTCTGTAATCAAGGGAAATGAAGAAAAACAGTTCACAATAGATAGTAGCACAGGCCAGGTGACATTAATAGGCAAACTAGATCATGAAGCTACTGCGTCTTATTCACTTGTCATCCAAGCGGTAGACTCTGGAATAGTTCCCCTAAGCTCAACTTGCACCCTGAGCATTGATGTTTTAGATGAAAATGACAACAGTCCTTCCTTCCCTAAATCAACTTTGCTAGTGGATGTCTTGGAAAATATGAGAGTTGGTGAACTTGTGTCCTCTGTGACTGCCACTGATTCCGATTCGGGTGACAATGCTGACCTCCATTATAGTATTACAGGGACAAACAATCATGGGACCTTTAGCATCAGTCCCAACACCGGTAGTATTTTTCTTGCAAAAAAATTGGACTTTGAGACACAGTCTTTATATAAGCTAAATATAACTGCAAAAGACCAAGGAAGGCCACCACGGTCATCTACAATGTCAGTAGTAATACACGTTAGAGATTTTAATGACAATCCTCCTCATTTTCCTCCGGGGGACATTTTTAAATCTATTGTTGAGAACGTTCCTATTGGTAGTTCTGTCATTTCTGTAACTGCTCACGATCCAGATGCAGACATTAATGGGCAGTTGACATATACAATCATTCAACAGATGCCAAGAGGTAACCATTTCCGTATAGATGAAGTCAGAGGGACAATATTTACCAATGCTGAAATAGATCGCGAGTTTGCTAATCTTTTTGAATTAACAGTCAAAGCCACTGATCAGGCTGTTCCTGTGGAATCCAGGCGATTTGCTCTGAAGAATGTGACCATTTTGGTCACGGATCAAAATGACAACGTTCCTGTGTTCGTATCGCAAAATGCCCTTGCTGCCGACCCTTCAGTTGTGATCGGTTCAATCCTAACTACAATTGTTGCTGCAGATCCTGACGAGGGTGCCAACGGGGAAGTGGAATATGAAATAATCAATGGGGATACAGAGACCTTCATTGTGGATCGTTACAGTGGAGATCTAAGAGTAGCATCAGCTTTGGTGCCTTCTCAGCTCATCTACAATCTCATAGTTTCTGCCACGGATCTTGGCCCTGAAAGAAGAAAGTCTACGACTGAGATGACTATAATTTTGCAAGGGATTGACGGACCTATCTTCACTCAGCCAAAATACATAACTATCTTAAAAGAAGGCGAGCCCATTGGGACCAACGTCATATCTATAGAAGCAGCTAGCCCACGGGGTTCAGAGGCTCAGGTGGAATATTACATAGTATCTGTCCGCTGTGAAGATAAAAGTCTGGGGCGCCTCTTCACCATTGGGCGCCACAACGGCGTGATGCAGACTGCTGCCATTTTGGACAGGGAGCAAGGAGCGCGTCTCTACCTGGTGGATGTTTATGCCATTGAAAAATCGTCTGCTTTGCCCCGCACACAGCGAGCAGAGGTAAAGTTTTTACATGATGATGATTTACGCATTTCCTTCTTAACGAAGCCATTGATGTATTTGTTGCATTAACTGACCATTTTAATAGATATTAGTGCACAGCAGAAGTGAGATGAAAATTAAGTCTGTCTGTCCATTAATTCGAGATAACCTTTCAATCAGTGTGCCTCCAACTGTTTTCCCCCAAGCTACCTCTCTGAAAGTTTGGCAAAGGTTTGGGTGCACCTTAAGACTTGTCATGCCTAAAGCAGTCCGACGTGACACTAGTAGGTACTAAATATTTTAGCCTTAATTACAGGTACCTGAGTTTTACATATCTTCTTATTTTAGCAATCATTAATTAGTTTTAGTCTTTCTATCCCTATGTGGGTTTTTACTGGACTTCTTTTATTACAGTTGTCATGTCAATGTGTTTGAGAATTGGCCAGTAGGGAATTGGCCAGTAGTGTCCCACGTCTGAACATTCTTATTTTCCCCTCCTTTGTGGTGTTCCTGGTAAAGTTCTTCGAGCGGATCTCCTCATATTTTGCAGATCTACTATTACTCCTTTCTTTACGTTCACAGACAAGCATGAAAGGGTCTTGTTTCTCTTCAGATGTGCTTGACTTCAGCAGGAAACTTTCCTTTTCCAGTTGCTTTTTGCATCTGCCTGTTGGGCAGTTGCCTGAAGGGTCTTTAAGTGCTCTCTTCGCAATTAGCTTGAGCAGCAAAAGGTAGAAAATAGAACCTCAGCTGTGAGGTGCAAATATTGTAATTGCCACTTTTCAGTGTATGTTAATTGAGCCACAGAGCTGAAAGCATGTCATTCATATTGCCTTCTGGGTGAAGACTGGAAAAGCTGTTGTGAAAGGGAATCTTGTTTGGTTAAAGTTGCACCGTGTCTGGAGCTGCCTTCCGCATCTTGCTATTAGTCACTTAACTTTCACTCCCTGGCAGTCCGGAGCCAGCACTGTTGAGTAAGTCAACTACAGGGGATGCCGGAAGAGTGCAGTGGTCCGACCCTTTCCCTGGCCAGCGAAGAGCGTTACCTCAATACTGCATAGCCTTTCACATCCTGGGCCTTACCGCTGTTTATATTTCCACTTCAGAGTTAGGTCTTTCAATTTGGAGCCACCAATTGTACTGTGGTTGCTTGGGTTCTTTTTGTTTTGTCTCAGTTGAGTGTGGTATTTTAAAATCTGCTACTTGACATGTATAGTGTTTAGTTTTCCTGTGTTTTTAAGTATCAATTATAAAGGCATGAAGCCTCTCTTTCTTACACTGGCAGTACTTGGCACTCTACAAAATGCTCGTTTGTTTAAGTTGGGAGTATGAGCAGTCCTTGGACTCAGGGTTTCTCAATGTGTATGATGAAGCTTATTTTAATGGTGTACATACTGTAACGCTTTCTGTTTATCATGTGAAGAAGAACTGTAATATATTTGAACAATAAGGGATGTTAGTTTATGTAATGCATATTGCTTTCATGATCAAAGGTTCATGTTGTATAAGTCTTTGCATCCTTGTTAATAACATGCAAAACATAAAAGCAAAAATTGGTAAAAGTTGAAAAACTGCTAGTTCATATTTTGTCCGGATGAACAGTTGTTTTGAGGTGTAAGCATTTCTCAGTGGGCATTGGGGTGATGATCCACAACTTTTAGTCTGCCCACATATGTAAAGAGCTGCTTGACTGAAGGGTTGATAGGGGACCCGATGGTTGGCATAGTTTCACATATTGTAAATCTATTTAAGAAGAATATTTGAACAATGAAGAAAACAACCATTGAAATTTTAAACCAGTTTTACATTGTTGAACACCAACTGCTTCTCAAATTAAAACCAAATGTTTTATTCTGTAAAGACTATTGAAAGTCATAGTAAGGAGCTAGGATTTCATGTTACTATTGGTTGCATCTTTATAGCTTTTAAAACGCATTTTCCTCCAATCAAACATAAGATTACTGTGCTTCTATAGACATATATTATAAATGACAGTGCCTTTTTTTTTTTCCTAAAAAATAGCTCGTAATCACATATAGTCTTTCTCAACAACTTCTCCCAATGACTTTTGCTATCCCTGGTATCTACTTATGTAGAGCAGGTCTTTACCTTTAAAAACCCCATCCTAAAGAGCACTCATGCTAAAGTCTTCAAAGACCCATTCTGTAATTCAGCAATTTTCTTTTAGTTTTAATTTGCAAGGTGTGACAACAATCGTGGGACAGCTAGAACACTGATTGGGAATAATGAATGCACATGAGCCTCTGGAATATTTAAGGTCACAAAAATGAAGTATACTTTTGTACAGAATGTCTTCAGCTTTGTGGAGACACAAGCTAGTATGCCAGGTATCACTGAGTTTGAAGCTGTCACTCTTTTCTGAGCAGATGAACTTTGTGGTCGTGAGTTTTATTAATGAGAAAAAGATTAGCTCGCTTGTATTTTTTCTCCTCTCTTTTATAAAGAATATGCTGGATTTGGGGTTTAGATTTGGTTAAGACAGCAGGGGATGGGGAGAATATTGGTAAGATGTACTTAACATCTCCATTCTTGCATACTGCTTGCTATACTTTCTGCCCTAAGATGCTGTTCCACCTTAGTTGTGCTTTGGCACAAGAGAGAGTACATGGAGCCACTCACTGCTAAACTTGACAGGCAAGATCAGTGGCAGAGCAGCAGTAGCAAGGAAAGGTTATTGCTTGTTTTGTTTTCTTTTTCTAAGTTAAGCATTAGGAAGGGCTATAGGTTTGAGTTAAAGGACTACTTGCCGGTTTGGAAACAGTTACTAGACACTGTTTGATCAACAGACATTGTAAAAGAGCAGCTTGCTTGTGTGACACCACTCTATAAGAAATCCTTGGGAACTGGTATGATTAGAACCTTTTCCTAGACTGTCACATTTACTCAATGCTGTAGCTGAAAAAGGAAGTTTCTTCCCAGTATTGCGCATCTCTGAGGTTTGCCATATAGAGTCTGACTACAAATTTATTTAT
Organism: Crypturellus tataupa; assembly: GCA_034781795.1. Classification (NCBI taxonomy): domain Eukaryota; kingdom Metazoa; phylum Chordata; class Aves; order Tinamiformes; family Tinamidae; genus Crypturellus; species Crypturellus tataupa. Next base: position 844,115 of record JAWLRI010001005.1, read on the forward strand.
TATGTAGTGAGCAGAGTTGTATGGTCACTTTTTCAAGTTTTTTTTTTTTACTTTTTTTAAATCATGAGTTAAATTTTGTCCTCAAAGTACTAAAGAGTTTGAGACTTGTAATGAAAATAGAATGGCTCATTCCATTGTATTTTGCAGCCATATGGTGTACTTTTGGATAGATGTGTTGCAGACTTTGAAAGGTGTGAGTGTTTTGGTTTTGTTTGTTTTGGTTTTGGATCTTGTAGCCTACTCCTTTCTTGATCTGTGCTGACTAAACCCAGGTTATTTTCCTCTCTCCTTCACACCCCCACCCCTTCCCCAGCACACACACACACTTTTTATCAGTCATTAAGTATTGCATTGTTCTTCTGTGGTAAAAATAATACAAGCATCCTAATGGGAGCCCGTCTGTGCTGTTTACTGCTGGGTATGTCTTTGTTCATGTTTCTGCTGAAAAAGAAACCAACTGCTTAGCTCCCTTCTCTTGGCTCTGTACCATAAATTCTCTTTTAACCCCTTCAAGCAGGTGCTCGAGGACTTTACCATGATCATTCTATTTACTGTAGAAAGGTTTAATGGATATTGGGATCACACTAGAACTACATGTTTCTATTCAGTTTGGGTTTCCAAAACAAGTGAAAAAAAGTGTATGTTGTATGATAGTTCAGAAGATAGTATGCTTTGGGACACTATAGTCATCCCCTATTTCTGGGAATAGGAACAGGAGGACAATACCCAGTCATCTTTAATCTACTAGAGATTAAAGAGAATTAGACAGAACCTCTAGTTTGCACATTTAACCCTTAAGCGGACACCTTCCTTCCAAGGAGCAGTGAGTTTACTGGGAAACAATGGTGCCAGCATTTATACAATGCAGGAGAAATGAGAGGATCACCATTTGGGAGCTTTTCAGTTAAAAGTCTTCCAAATATTTGAAGTAGTCCAAGGAAGCTTGAACTTGGCCTGCTTCCACGGAAAGAAGACAATAATACAAATTTTAAATCAAGTATCGTACACAGTGGTATTAGATGCCTGCCAGGAGCAGATCTGTGCACAAGGATTCCTCGCCTCCTTAGGACTGCTAACGGGGTAGGTGGAAGGTGCTAGGGGACTGGACGTGACTGCTTTTAAAATAAAATTGATTTAGGCAAATCAAATGTGCATCTTGCCTGTCCTGTCTGCCTTGGCCAGTGCCTCTCCTTTGTCCTTCCAGTGTGACTTTGCTGCAGCCAGCTCCTCTGGGCTGGGCTCGAGATGCGGTGCCTGGTCACCCATCCTGCCCTTTCTTCCTCAGCACGGTCCTTCCTTGGCTCCAGCGCACAGCCTCTACTCTCCGCACGGCACCCCTTCCGCTGGGTTTGTGCATTTTCCTCTTGTTATCCCATTTTGTAGTTTCACGTCTCAGTCCAGCCTAGTTCCTTTGATTCTGCTTGTCTAGAAGTGTCTGAAGTCCTGCACCACATGGGTGGCTAGTGATCCTGAGGGTGACGTGGAGGTAGTGCAAAAAAGCTCCCTCCACTGCATGTGAGCAGTGCAGAGCCCCCAAAACGCAGAGCAAGAAAGGGAAGGTCTCTACTAGGATGATTCCTACTAGGATTAGCAGTATGCCTGTGCTCTAGAGCCATGGAAATGGTGTGGGTCCCTCGTGCTGTGTGTGCTGGGTAGCACAGGGGCTACATGTGGCAAAACCTGGCCACGTATGGCCTAGGCCTAATGTCACTTGGTATGAGAAATGGAGAGATGCATTGGTTAAAAAAATAATGCGTTAAAGGCTTTGCCCTTCCATCTTTGAGCAACACAGAGCTTTAAATTTAGTAAGAGACCCCGAACTGCTTTGGGTGAGTATTGTGTGGCATGTCTCGTATTTACCAGGGCAAGCAGGAACAATGGGGCCCTTGCTGTGTTCGAGCTACTTATGAATCATTTTATTCTCCAGCGATACATGGCACATTAATTGTAGCTTGACAAAGGAAATTACTTATGAAACATTTGAGTAAACAATGAAAATCCGCCTCCTTGTCAGAGTTCCAAAGCCTTTTTATTTATTTTTTTTCCCCCTTAGTCCTGGTATTACTGATTCTGTGAAATGTACAATTATTTAACTTGTTGCTGTCACTTATTCTGGCCTGAAAAACAGCCTGTGAGCTTTCCTTGAATACAAGGGGGAGATGAATGCGACCTGTGTCAAAAATTGTTCCAAACCAATTTGTGCTCTTCAGATAGTTCAAGGTTGTCCCTGTTTTGATCATCTTTCACTTCTTTAATGGCTGTCTTGCTAAATTCTCTTAATATTTAGAATTTTTCATTTCTTTATCTTTGAAGCCTTGTAAAGTGAGCTAATGTGCAAAAAAATGCAGTTGTGTTTAAAAATCCAGTGACTTAACATAAAATTCTTTATTATGGAAAACAGTACCTTTCATTTGCCTCTAAGGCAAACTTTGGTAATAAAGTCTAAAAATGACTGCAAAATTTTCATGAGCTTAATTTTGTCAGGTGTTGAGTTCTTCATAAAAATCTCTAAATGATTGTTAGGTTCTATTGATGTTAACAAGCTTTCCAGGTCAAATGATATCCCCCAATTTAACAGACTGTGTGTTTCTTTCTATTGTTTAGTCTTAAATGAAGTACCTGATGGCTGTATTTATTAATGAGAAGAACTTCAAACTTGGTCAGCAGACTTCCTATGGTCTTGCTACTGTGGGTATCATCATTATCTTTTCTGTGATAAAACTCTGTTTTATCACAGAAGCCAGAAAAATCTGTCTCCTTAAGACTTTTGTTGCTGTTGTTGTTGCTGTTGTTGTCTTTGACTTTCTTGTGCATTTCTTAATCATCCAGGCAGCAAGTGCTGTAGCCTCTTAAGAGGATGTCCGTACCCTTTCGACTGAGGGAAGGATGCTCCAGGCACTTTCATGGTCTCTATAAGAGGTTGAATGTTGTTCAAGCACCCTCAAAGGGTGGTTCCCTTGGTTTAGTTTATATCAGAGTAACCTCCTGGCATGACAGTTATACTAGTCTAGGTTGTTTTAGCTATGTCTAGACTAGGGAGTAGCATTACTATTAACTCAGTTGGGTTTGTTACCAGTATAATTATGTTTGTGCAGAACCTGTGTGTAGACAAGCTCTAATACTCTAGGGTTCTAATTAAAAATGAAATTTACTGCAAATAAAATTGAAGTAAAACAAAGAGTTTTCCTGACATACTTAAAGAAATGTGATGCCAGATCAGTATGGTACATCATATGACCTGCTTCAGTAAATTTATAGCCCTACTTCACTTTGCCAAAAATAATACCAGATATGTTAGGGGAACTGTGTCTTTGTTTTACCAAGATGTTTCTCTCTGTTCTAATAAATCTTATTTTTTAATTAGACTCCTTAGTCTAGACTGTCATCCAGGTTTGTTTTTGTAGAGATCTATTTTTGTTTACTTCCTCAGAGCAATAACATACCAAAAGAGTTGTAGAACAGATGGAAACTGATAGCTATGATTATGCTGTAAAAATATATATATGAATATTATTTAATGCAAAGCAAACTTCTGATGGTGGTAATTTATGTGCCAACAGCTATGCAAAAATAATGTGGGGGAGCGTTTGACTTAGTGTTTAATATTCTGCAGTCTTCACACACACTGTTAATAGGCTATTGCTCGTATTGACATAATCATCTTGGATTAGTGTGTAAGGGTTTACATACTATCCGTAGCAGTGCCGCCCAGACATCCAGCTATATGGACAGAAAGGCTTTCTGATGTTATCTGGTGAAAAACATGTATGTAATAATAACACGGAGAAGAACCCATGGGTCAGATGGATGGCTGGAGCTGTGAGGGCTGATCTCAGAGAAGAGCATCTTCTGCAGAGACACGAACATCCCTCGTGGCCTTGAGGTGGGATCCCCTCATGGAGGGTTTCTGGGGGCAGGGGAAGGTAAATCATAGCAGACCCGAGTTGTGGTGTGGAGGGAAGGCAAAGAGCGCTTTGGGGCTAACTCACTCGCAGAGAAATGTGTGTATAAAGCTTGTCTTTTTGCTAATCGCCGAGGCCCGTTGGCTATCCCCAGGGCTTGCTCGCATGCTGGGAGATGTTCGCTGCTGCGCTGTACCTTTGCTACAGACACCGTGGGGTCTTCGGGTTCATTTTCTCTCTCCCAGGGGATGGTGCTGTTAGCATCCTCTGAGAGATCTGGAAAATGAAGAAAGGATTTCTCTCACAAATGCACCAAGTGAAACAAGAGTAATTCTGAGATGTGCTGTGTGCCTGGTGAATATGTGAAGTGCTATCAGCAGTAACATGAAAGTAGCATAGTCATTTGTTTTCCGATACTGACATTATTCAACCTCACCTAATGGTAATTATGCTTTTGTAAATACAGGTGTACAGGCTCTCGTCAAAGTCATGCTCTCCTCAGGCAGTCGGCTGAACGCACTGAGAACCTCTCTGTAGCCCCCAACTGTGGATCATCCCCATGTCCCCATCTGCTCTCCAGCAGCAGTCGAGCCCCAGGTTGCCATCACCAGCAGAAGTGCATGAGGGCAAGGCAAGGAGGCAGACTGATTTATTATCCCTGGTGAGGCCCTGGTGAGGCCACACCTGGAGCACTGTGTCCAGTTCTGGGCCCCACAGTACAAGAGGGATGTGGAGCTGCTGGA
>JAWLRI010001005.1:848859-886301 GCA_034781795.1 Crypturellus tataupa
TCAAGACCCGCTTGGATGCAGCCCTGTGCCACGTGCTCTAGGTGACCCTGCGTGTGCAGGGGGGTTGGACTAGATGAACTCTAGAGGTCCCTTCCAACCTTAGGCATTCTGTGATTCTATGATTAGGTAGTGACTGGAGGGGAACCCTGGCTCAAGGTTATGGTGTGCTCTGCCTCTTGGCATTGCTCTTCTGGGCCTCCTGAAAGCTAAGGAGGCCACAACTGTTTCTTGCCTCATTCCTGGGGTGTAAAGTACTTGATGAAGGTCCATTGCACCTTCAAGTGGTTGTAAAATTGTTATTTTAGCTTCTGAGGTGCAATGGCGCAATTTGCTCTTGGTTTAAGTATGTGTGAATGGTGTTGATGGAACTGATAGGCTGGAGTGCTTTAGCATCTCACAAGTTTGGTTTATTTCCAGACCCATACCTGGAGTATTTTATGTTTTATATATCTATATAATATGCATATATTCTCACACACACACTTCTGTATGTTTCTTTTCTAATGGGGTGGTTTATTAACATAGACCATAATAATTATTCATTCAATTTTAATGCTTTTGAAATATTTTCAGATTTTTTTTCACATTGAAGCATATATAGGTAAAATTTTAGCTTAGTATACTAGCTTTATTTTGTAGCTGCAACATTTCTTGAAGCTTAATCCGCAATAGGAAAGCTATTAATTTGAAGAATATGTATGTGTTTCACCTCCCCAGATTTGTAGTTTTCTCTTTATATTTTTCTTGTGTGGAATTAATTTAAATAGCATCCAAAAGTAGATAATGCTGAGTTGAACTCAGCAATAGCAACTGGCTATCAAAACAAAGATTTGATGTGTAGCAGCTGGAGAGAAAAATATCCAATTCACATCACAAGGTACATACATATGTATGTTTATATAAAGGGAAAGAGAGGGAGGGAGAGAGGAACAAAAATACTCTTAAAATATTAAGCTAAAGGTGTGTGTTTGCCACAGGCACTGTGTTTGGAAAAATGTGTAATTTTGTTTACTATTGTACCAGGAGATGAATTCCTTGGAGGGACAGAGAGAAAACTGTGGAGTGAGGACTTCTTGTGTAAACTCCTTTTGGATCTTTTTTGATAAATTAAGAGAATTCTACGGGAATACTTCACAGGAATAAATAAGATGCCTGAGCTATGGTGTATGTCTGTAGCGTATCTACTTAAAGCTCGGTATTTTCCATAGAGCTATTTCTTTTGTATCATATTACATTTGTAGGTTCCTTGGTGCTTTCTCCATTATTTATTCTTTTCAATACAACAAATCTTTTTAATCCATCAAAATGTCATACTGTCTGAAGTATGAAGACGTTGCAATTATAAGACTGGAGCAGAAGGCAAAATGCAGTATGTTACACTTACTCTTTAGAGACCAGCATTTTTCTTTATATTTACTTATGTATATTATTTATGTATATTATTATTTATGTTTATGTATAATTACTTAAATCACTTTTCTGTGTGTTTTTTTTTTTTGTTGTTTGTTTGTTTTTCCCCTCATGTTTTGGAGTGTTTTGTTTAGCTCCATTCTATTCCCCTTAATTCAGTGGAGTCTTTATCTTTGTCACCTCAGGGGAAAGAATTTGTGCCTTTCTAACTTCAGTGAACAAATAAAGGAAAGCCTAGATTTTCTTTAACCCTCATAAGGTTATGTCAGATCACCTGAAAATTAATTGATGATCTTACGTGAAATGGAGTTTTTTCTTGCAGTGTGTTTGTCTCTTAACAAACTAACTCATGCACTTCTAACTTTGAGAGCCCCAGTTTGCTTAAGTATAAAATTTTTATATCAAGTGATTCCTATGATGAGCACTGAAAGTTGCATTTTTTTATCATCTGTTTATTTCTCTGGGCAGTGTTATCAAGTGGGGTTGCAGTTACTCACTATAAGGTTAAGTGATCATGTTGAAATCATAATTAAGCATCAGCAAAGATGCCGTATTATTTTAAGTCCTGCCACTGACAGATTTAGCACACTACTTGACCCATGTACTGACAGAGAGAGAAGGAAGTGGGAGTGAACATTTTCTTTACAGGGCAGGATGATATTGGGTAGGAGAAATCTGCACATATGCCTGCCAAAATACTTGGATCAAACTAAAGGAACACAGATGGCGGAGGCTGATAAAGGTGTCTGTTATTGTGTTTGGGTTTTTTTTTTCTCCTTTTTTTTTTTCTCTTTAGTACTGTTTTGAGTTTGTTTGTAAGAGAGAGGTAGGAGGGGAGGAAGAAGTCTATATGAATATGTTTATTTTAATACATGTTGCAGCTTAAGAAAAGTTGTATTCAATAGTACCATGTGTTTGTGCTCAGTATGGAAGCCTTCATTGTGGAGCAAAGCCCTCCTTTTAGGTTTCTGTATCAAAATGATATGTCCTTAGGAACTTATTTTTGCAGTTCCACCAAATTGTGTTGTCTGACCTTTAGTTCCTAGCTGCTAATGCAGAAATTAGATTGCATTTGACTGTGGAGGCTCATAAGAGCACAGGCTCTGTGGCCACATCTGCCTGGCTTGTGGCCAACCTGAGCGCCAGCTCTCCTGTTAGCTGGTCCCCGTATGTCTCCTTGTCGCTCAGGTTTCTCCTTTCCCTCACTACTTGCTTCAGCTGCTACCTGCTCAAAGCTCAGTTCTTCATAGCACTTCTGTTAGCTTTTTTCTTGTAGAAAGCAACCAGTCACCTCTAAAGATGCCGTGTCTGAGCCTTGAAGTTGCTTGCAGCAGTAAGTCATTTTTGCCAGAAGAAGGGATTGCCCAGATATGTTGGATCTCTCGCAGCCATAAGCGACACCATCCATTCACACAGAACTAAGGAGAAGGGAGTAGAATCACCTTTTATTCTCCATCCATTAAAGCAAAGACAGTTTCTTTAAAAGGCATTAAGAAAGAGTCTTGTTTTGTAAATGATGGCACTAAAGTTTCCCTGTTTGTGACAGCTGGAAATCTTAATTGTGAACAGTGAGGAAAAATAGTACTTCAGACTTCACAGTAGGACAAATTAATTTCATATTGAGTAAATTCTTCAATTTGAAATCATTAAGTTGATGTTGCTATTATTCCTAGAAATTAATATATTTGAAATACAATTGCAAAATTATACAAATAATGGTGTATGGTAAATTAGACCATGTTTTATCCACAGCTGTATTATTTTGTTCTACAGTCTTCAAATGCTCTTTTTTCCTTTCTTGATGACCCCATGTGTGTTTTTGAAACAAACATTGAATTAATCTTTTGGTCATCCAGAGCCACTCAGAAATGAAGAAGACAATGTTTTGTTCTAAGATTTGATTATCAAATGAATGTAGTTTCTGATGTGCAAAAATTCTATTCTGTAAATACAGCATATTAACATGACTGTTAATTGTGACTACTACTATACGTATTGGAAAGTAAATGCCATCCAGCTGTGTTCCCTCTGCAAAGAAAAAAAAGGCGTATAAGGAAGAAAGGATACATTTTCATTGTAAAAAACAAACAAAAAAACCCCGAAACAATAACTGGTTTCACATTCATAAGAATCTGAAATTTGTAAAAATAAGTAACTGTTAGGAACAGTGGGCTGGAATTTCTTTCGGTCATACTATTGTTCCATTGCTGGAACTATATTTTCTTCAGTGGAATTACCCTGCATTTACCCTGGTGCAACCAAGCAGAGTAAATCAGAAGAAGCTTCTACTTACGCAAATTGAAATCTACATTGAAAGTGATACAGGGTAAACACAAAACAGTTCTTTAAGAAAAGAACTTGTATTTGTCAAGGAATTAAAATTGCAAAGCCTTCTGCAGTCTATAATTAGGCACTTTACATAGATGTGACTCAGTAAGAAGGAAAATAAAACAATGGTATCAGAACAGTACTCCCATGAAAAGAACTAGTGATGGAGTACCAAGAAGGCTACAGTACAACTTAATGGAGAGCATTTCTATAGAAACCTCCATCAAGAAGTAAATGATCCTCTAAAAATTCATTAGGAACCATATGCAGGAAAAATAGAACGATTTTCTTAAAGGGGAAAGTCTTAAAGATGAATTCCTGGAGAAACTTATGTGTGTGCGTGCATAAATACTTAAAATCTTGTTGCTCTATCTCCTCTGGCTAGTTCCTTAAGACCAGTAGGACCACTGATGTAAGGCAAACGGGTTTTGACCTTTTGATAACGTGAGGCTCTTTGTAGGCCACATCTCAATTAACAGGAAAGTAAAAGATTATCCAAGTAAAATAAGAAGGACTGCTTACTAAAATGGGAAATGCCTGGAGTGGGGTGGAGGGGGGGAAACTTGTATGTTCACAGTCAGGGTGGGGAAAGTATTCCTGAGGCGGATCTGTAGGGTTATTTTTCTCTTTTCTGCTGGCATCATGAACCGTGGTCTTTTTTCTGAGGTGAGCTTTGGAGCTGTTTGCAGGCTTGTCCTAAACCAATTTTCTGTTTGCTTCGTGTGGGAACCGCTGCATCGTGCCCGGGGGTTCTCTATTGTTTGCCTCTCCAGATGTGCGTAGCACTTCGGGCTGAGCTGAAAGCTTGCCACATTGCCTTTACTCTATGCCAGTTTTCCAGGCTGCTGGCATCTCTTTGAAAGGAGGGTGGATTCCACAGGGACTTTGGAGGGAAACAGGTAGGGAAAGCCACCCATCTATCACAGCAGACTGAAAAATATCGTTTTCTAGCCTTTCAAAAGACATTTAAATGTGAGTACAACACACACCTAGCCTTTTTTTCTCTCTTCATTAGAAACCAGAGGTCTGGTGTCCAGAGCAGAGGATTCTGAAGCAGAGAAACGTTGCATTACGTTTCCTTTGTGACTCCCACTGACATTGATTAATTGGGACAGTCAGCATGGCTTCCTTCTAAAAAGAAAAAGCTTAATGATTAACTAAGTCTTTTCTGTCCCTCTCACTGAGCATATAAAATGCTTATAAAAGAATGTAGAAATGAGGAACTTGGAGTTGTTTTTGCGCACAATAGAAACACAGCTGAATATTTCACTATATACTGTATATAACCAGAAACATTAATTTCCATGTGATAGCTGTCAAGATCTGAATATAATAATGTATGCTCCAAGTCATTTGGTGGTTTTGGAGAGAAGAAAAGCTGTCATTCTCCCTGCAGTGTAGATAAAGTAACACCTATGTTGAACAACTTACCCAGTTGTTTTTACATATGTTGCAAACACTGGAATTGAAAAATGGGGATGCGGTAAGTTATTGCCAATTCTAAGTCAAATGCCTTTGCTCTGGCTTGACATTCGTAAAAGTGAGTGAAAAGCAACGAGTCTGAAGACATGCATGTTATGAGCATTCATGTCCTTTCGTGGAGTCACTGGGGGAAATAAGAAATTGGCATTACACGTAACATAATTGGAAGTCACCCTATCTAACTCAGCTGGCAGTGACTGCCATGTCCAACTCGAGGGCCCTGTGTTGTTGGGGATCGCTGGAAAGGATTTTTGCATTCAGCAATATCCAGTTAAAAATCTCTTGAGTGATGTCTACAAATTACTAATGCAGTCTTTTATTTACCTGGATCAGAGTTCAACTTGGTTGTAATTACCTTTTCAAAATGGAATGATGCATACAATTTGTGCATATGCTTTTGCAAAAGATTCTTGATATTGTATCAAAATATTTCTCTTATCTATCTCTGTGAATTGGGTTTTTTAGCATTATCTAAAAGGATGGTTGAAAGGCAGCTGACCTATTGTGTTTTAGGAAGTAATTTACTTTTACGTTGTGCAAACCGTATTCCAAATTATGCAAGCATGCCTCCTGTGTGTACCTGAATGAGCAGAGTAGAGGTGTGCTCAGGAGGGAAAGTTGCAGTCAGTTTTATGTACAGAGAGGGAATAGATTGAATGGGATTTCATTCAAACAGCCCAAGGTGCATAACAGATATTTTTTTTTTATGGATATTATAGTATGTAGGGCACTGTAGTTGGTTTTGCTCATATTCAGTTAAATCAGTTGTCTCTCTCTGGACTTAAATTCTGTCAACACTGCTGGTTTATAGTCTAGACATTTAATCTGCTCTTCTGGGGAAGAATTTTCCTTGTATGAGCTGATAGCACTTTGTAAATTGCTGTGTTTTATCCTAGCCACGTGAAGGATAATATTAGGGTGTAGCTACATAATTCACCACAGCCTTTAAAATATAACAATTTATGCAACGTTGTGGTAGTCTTGAATCCCTTTAGCAGATGTTATTTAGATATTGGTGTCAAAATTACAGTGGACTGGTGTCAATGTGGTGATTTAAATTTATGTATTTTTAAGTTATACACTTTGTAAAACTGTTGTATAAATACGGTTTTGTGGGATTGCATGTTAGTATTTTGTTAGTGGCTTCCATAACAATGTGCTAATTTTACAAATCCTCTAAAATAATTTTTTCCTCTAAATTACTGTACCCAATTAGGGGTATTTCATTTGTGTGCAGGTGTCTAAGCTACATGCCTTACCGTTTGAAATTCAGTTTTATCTTTGTGGGTGCTGAAATTAATTCTGTTGTAGCATGTGAACAGTGTTAGAAAAATGTACAAGTTCAAGCCCTAGCCTAACATATCCTTCTGCAGGGGCGTGGTGCTTGTGCTAGAGGCTGTAATTTTTTCTGGCTTCGATAGGTTGATAAAAAAATCGGTGGGATGTTGGTACAGTGGGATGATGATCAGGCTGTCTCTTTTTTTGAGAATTTAATTTTTCTTGAGGGACGTAAGTTCTCTTCCAGGCTGTTTTTTGCTTATTTTCTTTTATCACAATGATGGTTTTATTTTCTGAAAGTGGCCTTCATTTTTAGGTCTTTTCCAGAAGAACCCTCATAGCATTTTTGGAAGCAAATGTTTTAGGACATAGGCTGCAGTTACTTACGTGGCAATGATCTGCCTGGTTACAGCCCCTCTGCCCTCCAGCTGCTGCTTTCTGCCCTTGAGATGCTCATTTAAGCACTGCATAAGCAGTTGCATCAGCTTATGCAACTTACCAATTTAGGCGATTTTCTGAAATTTTTAGCAACCTAAAGCCTCCCTCCTTGGTACACTTTTGAGAATTTGACATTTCAGTCTGAGCATTGGTCTCTCAACTTTACTAGCGGTGGAACATCAGGATGTGTTTCAGGGTTCGGCTTTGTTCTTGTGTGCCCCTTCTCTTCTGCCCCTTCTCTTCTACCCGGAGAGGTTGTGGAGTCTCCTTCTCTGGAGATCTTCAAGACCCTCTTGGACGCCGTCCTGTGCCACGTGCCCTAGGTGACCCTGTGTGTGCAGGGAGGTTGGACTAGATGACCTCTAGAGGTCCCTTCCAACTTTAGGCATTCCGTGATTCTGTGATTTTGGATGGGAAGGGGTGTCCCTGTAGAGCCTTAGTTTGCTCTGAACAGAAAGGCCCACTATGAGTGGATCCTCGAGATAGCTGGAACTTCATCAAGTCACGCCATTTTTGGCAGAATTTTCTCTACACCTTCATTTAATTCTTGAATCTCCTCTAGAGAAAATTATCTGCCCTTACTCTTCTTTTCTTCCTGGAAGCTTGCTGTATTTTTCCAGCTTTTTCAAATAGATCAGTGTTTTAAAACAAGATGGAGTGAGGTTATCTTCTACCTTGAATTTATTATTTTGAAGTTGAAAATGCTGCCGAAGTCAGACTTTAACTGCAGCATCAGAGTGCAGCTGAGGCTGGCGCCCGTGGCGAGGGATGGCCTGCGGGAACGACTGGAATGAGCGAACGCGTCCGAGCCCGGGGCGCCCGGGAAGCAGCATCTCCCCAAGAGGACAACCAGAAAATAGCAGAGTGATCTTCCCGGGCACAGAGGGTTCCTGGGTACTGGGAATGCCCATTGGAAAAATAAATATATATATATGGATATTTTTTTCATTGCTGCCTTCTTTTCTCCGGCGGCAAATGTTGGACTCGCTGTATCCGTGTGCTGTGGCGCTGGAAGGTGAAGGAGTTTCCTGGTCCTTCCAGCCTTGCCTGCATCTCTCTCCTGGTTTCAGGAACTCCTCAGTAGATGGCCTGCTCAGAGAAACTCACTCTAAGGTCATTCCTAGTGGAAGGATCCAGGGTTTGATTCAAAGAACAAGTCAAGTAGTAAATGCTAAGCTTTCATTTCCGAGGGAAGGTGATGCTTTTTTCTTTTGCTTTGTGCTCTAGTTTTCTCTTTCATTTCCTATGCCCATAGACACTACACTTCTGTGTTAATTTCCACATGTAGACTCTGGTTTTAGCATGTAGTTGTTTGTATTTATAGTTTTTATTTAATGTTTCATCCTGCTCTTTTGTGGGTAGCACTATTTGATTTATTTCTGTGATTAATTCTTATCCCTTTGGATCCATCAAAAAAAAAAAAAAAAAGAAGAAATCTTAACAATAATAGTAGCATTCAAGCTCCTTTATCTGCGTTTTGTTCCACTGTGGTGGTGGATATTTCAAATTCTCCATGGTAATGGTGAAGTATTTTAGAAGCAAATATCTTGCCAGATCTTTGCATTTTCATTACCATTATGGCTGAGGAGAAAGAGTACTTTATCAGACATGGGCTTTGTAGCACTAGAACACAGATGTTTGAAGCTGATGCAAATTAGTGTTCTCTTTTCATTGTGAGTTTACTGCTGAAGTAGTGCAATTTTTTAAGAACCAAAGACCTTTTCTAAGAAAGACTTTGCTGGCATCTCTTTGGTAAGCAAGCAGTGCAATGCATCCCTGCGGTTTCTTACAGGCAGGACAAGAAAGATCCCCTTTACTCTGCCTATTTTGCCGCTTGCGGATTATGTGCATTAGCTGTTATCCCATTATATGGTACATTCATAACTTTTCTGTTCAGGTTCTGAAGTAAGCAGGCCGCAACTGTATATGGTCCTGCTAGCGTAACAAGAAGAGGAAAAAAAAAACTGTACTGACGCATAGGGGAAAGAAAAAACCAATGTTGTGCAAGTTTGGCTACTGTTAAAACAAGTAATTAACCAAAGATTTTTGTTTAAAGCACTTCAGCATTGCTTTTCTTCTGTGTTTGCTTACTGGACTGCTATTCCTAGGCAGCAATCTCCCCCCTTTCATTTTGCATATCACATCTGACTGAAGCCACAAAGAGGGAAATAATTTTTTGTCGATCAGTGTTCTGCCTGAGCTTACCACGGCGCAAGTAATGGTTTGTTTCTATGCTGTAAGTCATAGGAAAACAAAGGTTGGAAGCTGGCGGGGCTGTCAAAGCTTAGCAAAGAACCGGTTGCCGTTCTGTATTGTGGAAAAAGCCCTGTTTCCTAACGGAGCCGAAGGGTCTGGTTGCCGTGATTGTTGGATCCAGTGCTGGGTGCCCTTGCGAAGCCCCCGCGCCGCCTTCTGCGGGAGTAGCTATTGCGACGGATGTGCCATAGTCCAGCTGCAGAACCAAGTACGTATCTCCTCCTACTGCCTTGCTGTGTGTTTATTTTGTTTTGTTCTCTTACCTAATCTAATCCCATAATCGAACTCCTACTTAACACCTACTTTAAATTAGCACTTGCAATATTAAGCAGTTTGGGGAGGAAATTATTCTACTTGGAAAGCTTGCGGGATGAACAAACTACTCTTTCAAAAGAAATTGTGTGTTTTTTTTTTGCTTGTTTGATTTGTTTTTTAAATTGAACTTTCTTAGATCAAAATAGTTTTTGTTGAGTAAAGGGTAAGAATAAATAAAGCACTGTCCTTGTCCAGAATAATTGGTGAATGCTTCAAATTAAGGTTATTCAAGGAGTAAAAACTATGAAAATAGTGGCTGATAAAAAGTAGTGTTAAAAAGCTTTCTTTTTCTGTGAGACTACTTGCACAAGTCAGTAAAAACACTCATCTTTGTCCACTGACAATTCAGATATTAAGTGGTTGAATTAGGGCTCAGGGCTACTGTCTGTGTAGTAGTTACTTGATACTTGCTTAATTACTGATTGATGGAGTCATAATACATATAATTAATTCTAGGGAAGTTATATGATAGGATAGCTACTGATTTGATATTTAAGATTTAGTTAACTATTAAGTTATATGATGATTATCAACAGTAAAACATTTGAATGATAATCTTAGTTATCATAGTAAAACCATACCTACAACCTATGCAATATAATGTAATATACTATTAACAATTAGACTGTATACCAAATTTTGTCTGCAAGGCAATGAAGATTTTTAAGTGTTGGGCAAACACAGGATCCAACCACACAATTAGGGATTAGGCAAGTATTAGAATAATGCAAGACAGACCGCATGAAAATGGCTGGAGCTGGGTCTATTTATCGACTGCCAACATTTTTTATTAGATTGTGCTCTTTACCAGAAGAGAGTATTCTTATGCATTCCCAGCAGCGTAAGAATATACATTTTGGGTGAGAAGAATAAAATAATAAGCTATTTCATGCAAGTCTAAGAGTTGAGCATTGCCTTTGTTGTGGTACTTTTGAAACATCATGAAGCTTTTGGAATAAATAAAGGCCAGATTGTTGCTACCTCTTAGATCCCCTTACTCGGTCGTGAAAAGTACTTCTTTTGGTGCCAAGGCATGTAAATAACTTGTATCTTAAGTAAATCCATGTTACTAGGTACTGTGCTATTACTAGGCATTGCATTTATAACACAGGTGGTTTCTACACCAAAGAGATTATGAACCAGTATAAAAGAAAACAGAGAGGAAAAAGGCAGTAACTGGATTGGTGGGAACCTGGTAAGTCTCAGTTTCACTGCATCTCGGGCCAGTGCTCTTTAGCTCTCAGAACTTCGTTGTGTTTCGACAAGGAGGTAGAGATACAGCCTTGTGATGGAATGCCCTCATTCCTTTGTGGGATATTTCTCTTCCTCCTGCTGCCATCAGCTAGAGCAAAGTGTAATGTTGTGTGTCACAAGGTTTTTACAAAGTGGGGTGTTCGGAGTGTGGTATTTGCAGGTTCCCAGCAGGTGCCAGGCTGGGTAGAGAAGTCCTGAGCAGGAGGCAGTGGGAACACAGCAGGTGAAAGCGGGAATGTTAAGTGTGGGGATATCTGCATGACTAAGCGTGGCTGGGAAAGGCAAGAGGGAAGTTCACATCACCAGCTGGCAGCAGCATCGGCATCCTGAGAGCACAAGGCTGGTGGGATCTCAGCATGTGCTTCTCAAGAGGAGCTGCTCCTCCTCTCTTCTTCTGTGCACTAACTGAATTCAGGTGTGCAGACCTGTACCTATGCTGGTGGAGTGCCTTCTTTTTGCTGTGCAGGAAGTTTTAGAAAATAGAAATAAGTGGTTTATTCTTCAGTGTTTTTATAGAGAGAAGGAGAAAAAGAGTGAGAGTGTGAAGCAATAGTAAAAATGATTTCTGTAGAAATATTTAGAAAGATCTGAATACACAAACAAGGAGGGAGGATGCAGGAGCTAAGATGCAAGACGATGGTATCCTTCGCAGCAGTTCTAGCTGCGGGAAGAGAAAAATGGCCAGAGCTCGAGGGGGATGAATGGGCAGAAATCCCGAGCTCTAGGCATAAAGCAGATGGATTGTATTTGGAGAGAGAACCAAGCTGGGAACGGTGCCTGTGCTTTATGGACTTGCCTGAGGGCAACGGTGGTGTCTCAGGTGCCTGAATATATTGAGTGAACTGTGATTCAGATAACCTTCTGATGAATGGCATGATGCCATGTGGATGTAACTTGTTTTCAGCAATTTGCTAGTATTGGCCTGTGCCTCCCAGCCCTTGCCTTGTGTCCTCTAACTTGGAAGAAAAGGTATTTCTTGGAGAAACTCTATCAGCATTTGTACTTATCCTCATGTTTCATGACTACGAGTTGGGGAGGTGAGTTTCAAATGGATATTTAGATAGTTTGTTTAAAGTTTGTGTGATTTAGATGATCAGAAATAAAGAGAAGTGCTTGGTTGCCCTTGTTGTGGCTTATAGTAGGGTGTCCTGAAAACATTTGGGTTTTTTTTTGTCTTCTGCAAGCCATATGTTATTGTTTTCGGAGTCATAGCTCAACTGTGTTCTTATGGGCAGCATGAGATTGCTCATTTCTTAGAAGCAGTGAAGGTTTTTTATTTACCTTCTTGTCAACAAAGGTTTTTAGAAGTAATGCTCTTAGAAGGTCATTTGACTTTTGAGGGTTGTTCACTTTGTTAGCCCAAACACTAAAACCTTGTGTCTTTGGGTTCTGATTAGTGACACTTTAATAAAGTCATCTGAAGTTCAGTAGACTGAATTTTCTACCTTTTCTGATGTTTCTATGGTCACAGGGAAGCGACCTGTATTCAATCTTTTAAATGCAAATCTTTGAAAAGTTACTGTGTAATTTTGTCTACTAGACTTCTTCATTGGTTACAAAAAGTGCCTTTTAAACAGCTACAGCAGTGTCTTTTCTCTTTCTTTTCTGTTTTTCTTTCTCCCCCTCCCTTTTTTTTTTTTTCTTCCTCTTCTTGTGATGTGACAGCAATTGACTGAACTTGGGTCTTTTGGGATAACAAAGGATTGAGAAAAATCTTAAAGGTTTTTATTGCAGCACTTTTTTGGCTGGGCCAGGATAGACAAAGGCCTTTCCACTTGATTAGATAATAAGGCTAACCATAGGCTTTGAGTGAAAAATATCTTCGCGTTCCTCTTTTTTTTCCTTTTTTTTTTTTTTTTCTTTTGGTTAGAGGAAAAAGGAAAACTATGCCTAATCAGCCACAATTAAATCTTTCACGGTGAACTCACTTTAGAGGAATTAATGCATTTTGTATTGCCTAACAACTCGAGTGAGCATTTACAACACGTGAGAACTGAGGGCAAGAAAAATTACGGTCGCCTTTTGGTTCACAAGGAACGGGGAAGGCAGGTCATTGACTTGATTTTCATGGGAAGATTGACTCTAGGCCGCTCGCAGATTCAGAAGCTGAGGAACCTGGTATTGACAGCTGTGCTTTGGGGAGGGCAGTGCCACATTGTGCCATGGTTTGTTGGGGAAAAACAAGGGAAGGTTTAAAACAAAGCGCAGAGCGGGAACAGTAGGTCCAGTGTCCCAGGCTGCTGCTCGTCAGGGCTTGGTAAGTGTTGCTCTCTTACTCAGTCGGTTACGGTAAGCTTAGGACGGGAGAAATATTTATTATAATTAAAGTGGCTGCCTCTTAAGTGAGGAACAGTTTGCTCTTAATGAAGCTGGAGAAGCTGTGCTGTTCCCCTTGGCCGCGTAGTGTGCAGCACACAAGTGATGCTCTTTCCACCCTCCTGTCCTGATTGCCGCTGTACAACTTCTCCCGCAGAAGAAATCTGAAAATCCAGGTGTGTTTTTCCAAGACAATCCGTAGTCCCTATTAGAAAAGCAGCCATCCGTCAAGTTTTTCTGGTTGTTTTTCTATAGATTTGTTTTTCACAACACCTGTTTTGTTTGCATACTGTGTCCCAGGCTGCTTCCTTCTCCTCCTCCAGTCATGCATGCTTATTCCCCAAACAATCACCATCCCATTCACTTGCCCTCAGGATCATGAATCATCATTTGTCTCCTTTTACCAGCTCAATCCATTGTCTTCTCCCTTTTCCCTCTACCTCTTGGTTGTTTCCCATTCTCATAAGCGCCCACAGATCTACCTGCAGCCAAGTTCTCTTCTAATGCAATAGTCCAGCCTCTTTCCTGCTAAGGTACCAGTCCGTTTTGTGTGTCAGGGTGCAAAGCTTGTTATTTAAAGTAAATACGCTTTTCCATTAAAAAACCACATGTTTAAAGTGAAGTTGCAATTATGGCAAACTCCGTTAAAGCCTAATCTCATGAGCTATTAAAATAATTTAAACCAAACAAAAATGCAAATCGTTTGTGTTTTTTCAAGTAAAGGAAATGGATGGCAAGAGCCAAAAGAAACACGTCCAGCCCTTAAAAGCTGCTTGAGAGAAAGCTCTCCCTAGTCTCTAAGGCTTTTACCTTGGAACTGCAGTCCCACATACAGAGTTAGGGCTGAGCAAAGGCCACGTGCTGACTCTAAAAGAGAGGGATATACCCCTTCATACCCCCCTGCCCAGGGGGTTTTGCTCAGCCTAGCTAGGCCTGAAGGCTTCCACACTGTACTGGTAAAATTCACAACCCAAAAGCCCAGGACCAGTTTAAGTACTTAACACAATTTTGACAGCAGAAGCTTCTTCCGCCACTGTGGAAGACGCTTTTTTTCCAATTCATTCAGCTGATTCATTTGAACCTGTTTGGAAGTTGGAAAAAATACAGGAAGTCGTTTCCTTTCCATATCTGAAACGAATGCAGCAGTTGTCAGAGAGGTGGGATCTGCTAGATGTGGAGTTCTGGAGTGCAGGATGACAAGGAAGTGAGATTTTTCTTGCAGTCTGTGAGCCCGGAGGAAGGGTAGCTAGTCAGTACCCTGACTCAGTCTATAGTATATGTATTTATCTGGTTAGCAGATGAGTGGAAATCTTTTGGACTTGCAAAATGATTTTTTTATATATATTCCTCTGTTTTTATCAAACACCTTCCCAGGTGCCTGTTACAGGATTATCAGACTGTCAGTGATCGTGACTTCATATGTTGCAGCAATTAAGTCTTCTTGGTTTCCTCTTAGAGCCAAATTTTCATGAATTCCTTTGAATATGTGTAAATATATAAAAAGCTCTCTGTCATCCCATTTTTTTATCTAGGTACATACCGATGTTTCTGTATATTTAGGGGTTTTTGAGGCTTTGGGGGAGGCAGAAATTACTCTCTGGAATGTATTACTTCATTTTTCCCCTTACTGCAATACTTAGTGGTGTTTTATTCTTTTATCTGGTTTTGCATAAATTACTCTCTTGCTCTTATGCAATTACTTCTTTTTCTTATTTTCTTAAAGAATCACTGTTTCTTCAGAGTTTTGAAATCCATCATCTAGATTTTCTCTTTTAGAAAACTTGAATTTATCGCTCATGCATGCAACCTTCTAAAATAATTTACACGGTGATTTTGCATGTGAATTGCTTCTGCAATGAATATAACAGTTGTCTAAACTAAAATGCTCAGTTTTGATGTTGACTGAAAGCAAACCAACCCACCCTCCCCAGCCTCCAAAAAACCCCAGGGTTGGTGCCGCACAAAGATCACTCTAGGAAGTGGCTGAGTTTTTTCTTCTTTTACTACTGCCTTTTTATCTGAATCTCTGCTTTGCTTGAGCTTTAGAAGTCAAATGAGCAGAAGAAATGCAGTAGATAATTTGAGATGTGTGTGGGAAGAATGGAAGCTGAAAGATGGGCTTTCTTAAGGCTTCGCTCAGTTCCTGCCTTCCCAAAGAGAAAGCAAGGAGCGTACTCCCTTCTTCCTGACTGCATTTCTGCAGCGAAAGAATCGCCTTAAGGATGGCTGTGCGGAGAGAGACTTATTTTAGCCTGACTCGTCTTCATTTTAAGTGGGGCAGAGGAAAGAGGAGATTCGGAATTGGCTTAGATAATGCTTTGTGAGTTATTTACTAATCATGAGTGGCACCATTTTTATAAGCAAGTAATATGGATTTCTAAACCTGATGGCATTACAAGACATGTTTTCTTACGGGAGTGCGCGAGGGTGGTTGGGAGCACTGGAGTGGGGCTGTGCTGTGCAAGTCCCTCGTCCCTGCCGAGAAGGCAGCTCTCTCTATTCATGATGTGATGAGATGGGGTGAATCATGCAGCGGATGGAGAGGGTTGGGTATTGGAGTATGGGGAGCCATGGGCAAACTGGTAGGCACCGGGGGAACTGAGCTTTTCTACTAGCTCAAGCTGCATTGGGCTTTTCCCCTCCTCCCCTTCCCCCCTTTTTTTGCTATCCTGTCTTTGGTACATAACTTTTATTAGACATTTTTTCCCTTTCTTTTCTACACCTACTGCTAATAATACAAGAGCAGCTCAGCCTGGGTCTGACATGGTCCGGCTGCCCCTGCATCTCACCCAGCAAGGTGGGGTAAGGCACGGGATCTGCTGGCCCCACAAATGCTCCTTGTGACTCCAAACACAAGTCATGGGGTGGAGGGATCCTCTCTGCTCCTACCGCCTGAGCCCTGGGGGCTTTGCTAGCACCACCGGCGCTGCTCTCTTTCTCTTACTACCATCCCTGCCGCTCTGGGGCTAGCACAGGTCAGCGCAGAGGTGCGGAAAGCCCTCAGGAGCACCCAGGCACCCCAAAGGTTTCATCATCTCTCAGTGTCTTAATCAATTTGTCCTGTGAATGAGTCCAAAATGTAATTGGTTCCATCGGTAATCTTATCACCTTGTCTGGGAGATTATCCATTTTTAGCTGTTTGTGGGACAGCGGCCTGCATATCTCAGGAAACCAATGCTGCTGTTTTTTTTGTTTTGCCTAAAGGCTTTTGTAGTCTTATTTTTTCCCCTAATGTTTTCAACGTCTCTCTAAACCCAGAGAAGAATTGACTGAAAAAGGAGCATCGGGGCATAAGAAGGTGGTCCTTGAATGTCCAGAGGAAATATTCGTTATTGTTGCACATTCAAGCAAAAAGAATCTGCTTTCACTGAATTCGGAACTAGTGTATTAACATGTCAAATCATGGTGTTAAATGGCACAGATAAATGTAATGTAGCAATGTTGCATTAAATACAGAAATACCTATAAAGAACAATTGAAGGCACAAAAGAGGGAAAAATTCTTCCCAGCAAATTGACAGTGGCCCGCAGAAATATTATTGTAATTCCAAAGCTATTTCTTAGCTTAGTAGCTTGTTACCTTGGGTATTTATAAGTTATTAAGCTGCCATGTCTAAAGTTAAACGGAGAATTCCAGATCCACCCATTGTGCCTGTCTTAACAAAGTGGTTCCAATATGCGCATAGGGTAGAGTCATTCCTAGCCATAGCGGAGTCACTCTGCAGCCCTGACCAGCAGGTCCGGTTCCTTGCTGTACCTTCCTTTCTGTACCGACACAGAAAACGTATGACAAGGCACTGTCACCACCCTTCCACCAGTGTATGGGTGGCCTTTCTTTACAGCTTCTGCACCCCTGGTTTTAGGTGGCTCAACATTTTGTTATCTGCAAGAGCAGGCTTGGATTCTCCATGTAATTTCTTCACTTTTCTGTGTGCATTCCTCCAATAAAAGCACACATTTAAACTTGCAGTTTGGGATAGATGATTTAGACGATGTAGTTCTTCTCTGAGTTAGGCTGCTTTTATTTAAAATGCAACTGATTAAGTGGCTTGGCAGCCAGTCAGGATGACTGCTTAAGTACAACGGTTTTGCAGTAATTTTAAAATGGAAAAACAGCCAGTCATTTAGTGATATCATTGAAAAACATAACATTCTTTCAAAGTAAAGAAATAATTTATTCACAGGGGATAGATATCATTTCTGCATCTACCCATTGCTTTCATGTGTTTTTAGAAATTGTTTTGTTCTGTGTTAAACAAAAATTGATGCCGTTTTCTTTAATGCAAACTTAACATTTTGTATAGCTTTAGCAAATGTAAAGTGCAGCCACCCTAAAAAATACTAAGTCCAGTTTTGTGCTGAATTAATTGGATTAAGCTGTTAGTGTTTTCTCTTGAATGGGAAAAGATAAGCTCTCCAAATTTTAGTATGGAACAATTTGTTAATGTGGAAGTGGCTGTGTTTTAATCGTCAGTAGGCTGAGTGGCGACAGCCGATTGCTAATGGTGATGTCTCTTTCCACTCACAAGAAACAGTATGTATTTTGTTCTGAGAAAATACATTTTTCAAGTAGGCAAGATCTTAGGAAAGGTAAGTAGCAATAAGGGAAGATCCAAGCACAGAAAAGTGATTCCTCAGAGTCACTTCCATACTGTCGCCTAGATTACTGAATTTTCAATTTCTACTAACTTTTTACTAAATTCACCATGCAGACCTGTGGAGTACAGTCCAGTACTGATTTGGGGTATTTTTTGCCTTGAAAAAAATCCACCTAATAGGTCTGCAGCATGCTCCAGTTGCCTACTGTTCATCTGAAAAGTTAAAAGCTTGCAAATAATTCCATGTTTTGGGCTGATGCAGTGAATGTCTGCAGGTGTTTGGGGCTCTTGACCTAGTCTTTACTTCGGCAGTGACAATGTGCAGCTAGTTTCCTTAAGCACAAAAGTGACGTCTAGATTTTGGTCTTGCAGAGTTCCCAGGTCTCATTACTGCAGCAAAGGTAAACCTGTCCAAAACTGGCATGTGCGAGCAGATAGCAGCAGGACTGCTTTTTTTAAAGAGCCGCCTGCACCGCAGCTGCATCCTGTGATTGACACAGTCGTATCCGGAGAGTAGTAGCCCTGCTGTTTTGATCATGTTTTGTTCGGTGTCCGCAGCGTATCGCACGCGTTCTCGGTGCGCTCAGCACATCCCGAGCGCGGGGCAGAGAAGAGCGGCCGTGTCGCCATGTCTTTCTGTGAGTGATTTCTGTGGCCGAGATAGCAGCTGTGACCGTGTCGGTGCAGGCGCATGTGGCAGTCCGGTTCTTGTGCCCTCTGCTTCAGCCCTCTGCCCTGCTGCCCCCTGCTCGCGTGTGCAGCAGGGCACGTCAGTAACGGGCATCTCCTGCAGCAATCGCTGCAAATATGAATTAGTGGATAATTTTGCTTTGCTTTGGGGGTAATGGACAAGAATACTGGGTTTAGTGTTAGGACTTTAGGGAGCTATTAAAGGGATGCCTCTCTATTTATGTTAATGTGTGTTCAGCTCTGCTGTTTGCAAGCCTTCCTTCTCAACAGGGCTTTCTTGGAGATTGAGTATCGCTCCTGTAGGGTCTTCTCGGGTGACCAGCAGGTGAGGGATCTCCTTGCCTCCCTCTGCACCAGCCCAGAGAAGTGGCCAGCAGAGGGGAGGCTCGCTGCATCCCTTTGAAGTGACACCAAGTGTTGAAACACTGCGCTGTGGGTGTCTTGGGGACAGGATTTTTCAAAATCCTCCACATACTGCCGAACCCAGCCCTTTCTGAGGTCAGAGAGGGTCAAGCAAGTGTTTCAGAAAATCCCACCTAGGAGATCTCGTAAGCCAAGCACCTCCCTGCACGCCTCCCTTTAGGCACAGCTGAAAGCGGGAGAGAGCCCAGGGTTTGTTTAATGAGGTGGCAGTGCTGTCATTAAACCCCCAAACCCTGCTGAGTGCTGCTCTGTGCTCTCGGGCTGCATCATTGGATAAAGACTTCTCTAGTTCTCTTAAATTATATCAAGGAGATTAAGACAACATTTCTTTTTCTCCTAGTAGACATGTTTCCAGTAAAGTGCCAAAAAAGAGAGGTATTTGTTTGTTTGTTTGTTTTTGACAGGATTATGGATATTACAGCTTTAAGCTTTGGTACTTACACAAATGACCTTAGTAATGATATCCTAAGAAGAAAAATGCCAAAATTACATAACTGCAAAATGGTTTAAGCATGAATCTCAGTTTCAAGGAGCATCTTAGACCCTGTTCTCCCAACTGATGATTTGCCAGTAGGCAGGAATATTGGATAAATGCTGCCAGGTGGCAGTCACCTGAGAACCAAGGCTCTAAAGAGGACTTCTTCATAGTATTGCAGATGGGGATTGCAGACTACATAGCTAATACCTTAGTGCTGAGCCGAGGCATGAGATAATTAGTTAAAAACAACTATGTACCTAAGAGAAATGGGAGGGAAAGCGACCTTAAAGACCAACTTTTCATCCTGTTTCACAGGTCAAAACTGCTAACAGCATGATTAACTAAGCAGGGACTAAGCAAACAGATATTTTATAGCCATTTTTATTGCAAAAGCACATGATCCAGCTATCTTTTTATTCATTTGCTTTAAAAAAAAAAAAAAAAAGAAAGAAGAAAAAAGCTTGTAAGACCAATTAGCACTGCATCACCTTTGTCATTCTTCTTTATATTACTAAAAAAAAAAAAAGGTCTTGCGACCATTCCCCCATCTCATGTTATTCCTCACATGGCAGCATTCAGAAACCCATTGACAAGCTGCAAATGATGTGTGAAGCAAACTCCAGGATTAAGTTTATAACCTTCCCCAAGGGAAAGAATTTAGAGACAGGAATGAAACCAGAATAGTAAAACAAAAGGGCACAACTGAGATGGATCAAGGAAATTCACGTTCATATTTGCCTAAATGAAAAATACCAGTTGGTCTTAGTGTATGTGATATCCTGGCGGTTTAAACACAGGTATGTAGGACGTTGTTTTACAGCCCCGTCTCACAGGTTCTACTGTACTTGCTAATGAGAAACTACATCCCTTTTTCTTCAGCTTTGCAGCTGGGGTTTCAAAGTGTGATAAATAAAATATAAACGGTGGAATACTGAGGGCTTATGTCCTGTGGATATGTTTGCGTCTTGGGTTTAGGAAGGCATATAACTTCCTCCTGGGGGGCTGTCATTTACTACTGAGTTTATTGTCAGATGGGTGTGAATAGCCTTTTGGAGCCCTTAGACACTGTTAAATTGCACATATTAATGAAGTGATGGAGCTAGGGACCTCCTTCCCTCTAGTAACCAAAGAAACAGCTAGTTCCTTCACGTATCTATAAGATTATTTCCTTTCATCCACTAGCATTAGTTTCTTTTGAAGTCATTTAATCTTTTGCTCCATATAAACTGAAGGAAAGTTATTTTAAGCAGCTCAGTGGGCCAAAGAGTACCTTGTGACTGAGTACTCACAAAAAAAAAGGGTCCGACTCGAAGAGTTAACCCTTGTCATGCTGGCATCAGATACGTCCCAAGGCTTCATGTAGTTTATCAACTTGTTTCCAACTGAACATCCTGGTGACTGGTGCCTATCTATCTGTGTCACTTTATTGGAAATATACTCTGGTCCTGCCTTCAATTATATAAAGTACATTAAGGCTTGTTAGTGTTATTTTTTTCTTTATTTCAATGGCAATAGTCGTGTTAGAAATTCAGTGACAGTTAAGCTCCTAGGTAGTTCCTGGGGAAGATGGTAAATAACACGTGTTTTGACCTGGCAAAGTAGATGCTTGGCTTTTGAAGTTGAGGTGAGCCTATGGGTGTTAAAAGGAAGCTCAGCCCTATCCCTAAAATGACCAGTGCATCTAAGCCCTATGAGAGAAGAGCAGTTGGACCCAAGTGAGATTCCCAGCTCTGTCACGTGCAGAGGCTACTAAACAAAGTTTGACCCTTGGCTTTTTGTTTGCTTTTGCTTCCTGACTTGTACAAATGAAAAATCACAATCCCTTGACAGTGGTTGCCAAAAATAGCGCAACTCCTTTGTATAAAGCTGCCAGCCATCAGTAGGGCCACCAAAGAGAAAAAAATGCCATCACCAGAACCAGATATGTGTTTGGAGTGAGTGACCAGAGCCTCCGTCGTTACCCTTTGCCTGTTGCCGCACGATGACCAGCTCAGTAACGTGTAGCCCTCTTCATAGTTAGCTGGGGACCGTCACTGCCCTCTTGTCTAGATTTCTCAGTAATGGGTCATGTTTTCATGTGTCTGTTTAGATTTAAAGTAAATATTACTTCTCTTCTTCTGACCATCTTGTGCTTTTAATGCTGCAATTCCTTCTGTGTGGCTCTTTTTTTTTTTTTTTCAGGAGGAACCATAATTTGGAAAGAGCAGAAGTATGTTTTGTCAAGCAATTAATGCGGTAAATATTTGGCAGGTTTTCTTTTGGAAATAGGTATTTCTTTTGGAAATAGGCTATTTTAAGTCTAAATATGAAGAAATAAATTTGGGATGAGGGAAGAAAGTTCAGTAGTATCTACAGTCGTTTGTGTATAAGAATGAAATCGCACACGTGTGATCTCTTGGTGAGAGTCTGCCCGAAGTGAAACGTGCAGCCCGGCAGCACCTGCGCAGGTGGCGGTCGGTTGGTGCTCGGGCCATGGTGCCGGAGCGGGCACGGGATGTCACGGGGCTGTCTCGAGCCCCCAGGGCACCCGTGATGGTGTGGCAGAGCAGTGGGGCCAGCCATGGCCGCGAGTGGGGCGGGCCCTGGTCTTCCCGCTGCCTGCAGGAGCCATGGGGCTGCTCCTTGCCCGCCATCCCAGGGGACGGCAATGTGGCGGCCATGTTGTGCAGCCCCAGCCCCGTGCGTGTAATGGCCGCTGCGGAGGGGGAAAGGGGTGGCGACTGGTGACATGACAATAAAATGGGGGAAAGGAGTGGTGTGGAAAATGGATGAGGAAAGTGTGTCTATTTGCACTGGGAAGCACGCGGATCCCTTCGGTTTTGGTGTTGTCACATCTGTGGCTTCAGACGGAGCCAGGTCAGGAAGGCGGCAAAAGCAGGCAGAGGCCATGGGCAGTGAGAGGTTATTTATTTTAGTCTTGCTTGGCAGGTAGCCGGTTATCCCAAATATTTCTTGAGGTGACGGTAGAAGGGGAGCATGCCAATGAGCTAACAATAATAATAATAAAGTCACCCCATGGCCTGTGGGAGACCTCTGTTTTCCCTCATACTCGTGTCACGCGCAGCACCCGCGAGGTGGACGCCGAGCCCCGACCCGCGCCCGCAGTGACCGTGCGGTGCTTTGATGAGGGGGAAAACCTCCCTGAATTACAGGGACCGGCAGCTGTCTTCTAGGGAAAAAAAAGAAGAAAAAATTCCAAGTGATCTTTGTTAACCGCTAAATTATAGGGTATTGTGGCGTAAAATAGAAGTTCACTTACACTGCACATTTTTTGTCCTGAAATCGGCAGGAGGAGGAAATGCTGATATGGGTGTATACGGAGGAGGAAGATCTATCAAAGAAGCATGCGTTCGCACACCCACTTCTTTTTTAAAGCTATGGTCACTAAATGATAGGCTTCCTTCCCTTGTTTGAACGTCAAGTAGATTTCTAACAAAATTATTTATACTCACATCCCTTTTAAAAATACAAGGCATCACCAGGTCAGCGCAAGGCCTCAGTGCCTGGTTTAAAGTAGGAAGCTAGAGATTTTCAGACAGAATCTACAAGCTTTCCTGTCTGCAGTGTCTCTTAAAGAAGAATAACCCGAACTGAGTACTTTATTATTAGTGGTTGTGTAGCAGTTTCTTACTACTTACTTGATATGTATTGATTGCAGCATGTGCTCCTCAGAGCTGCCATGGAGCCATAACTTTGAGCATCTCTGTGACTTTCCTATTGCTTCTAGTAGTGTTATTAATGGAAATTGAATTATGTTTTTATAACCTTGACAGGCAAAGTTGGGGCCTTGGCACAGGAGTGCCATCATCAAGCCGCAGATGCGCCGCTGGCTGCAGTGTTGCATTGGGCTTTGCTGTAAGGGCCCGTCAATGTCTAACATGGGTTGGTGGCAACTTGGCATAGTCCTCTCTTTCCAAAAAATAGTAATGTTGGTTGCTCAGAAACACTTCAAGGTTTTTTAAGACCCTAAGCTCTGTGCTAGTCTGTTTCTGATCAGTAGGATATTACGCTGAAACACTGGGAGATGGTGGCAGTGGTGGTAGCGGTACTGAGGTAACATGTGGCCCTTTGACTAGTCTAGGGGACCATCTCCTGGAGCAGCCTCGCCTTCCTGGACTAGCTCACTGCCTGCATGGCAAGGAAGGACAGTGCTGATAGAGACCAGGAAAGATCTTTTCTCGCCTCTTTTACCCATTGGTGATAGGTGCCCACCCAAAATCAGTCTTTGCTGATTCACCTTTCTGCCATGCTGCTGAATAATCATCTGTCCTTCCAGAACAGTCATCTGCTTTTGGCTCTGGCTTAGCAAGCCTGGTGTCTGCCGGTCCTTGACCTGTCTAGAAAGTGTTTACTGGTGTAAACAGGCTGTAGGCTTAAACTCTGGTCTGTGTTTTAAGAATTTGAGGGAAATGGCACATACACTTTTTTAACATATACACAAACATGGAAAAAAAGTAAATTATATAGACTGCAGTCTCAAAATACTAGATAGCAAGTGGAGTATTTTCCCAAATGGAGCAAAAGTATATGTATAAAACTCTTATTCACTTCATTTCTAGACTCATACTATTTATATTTTTTGAACTTGCTGAGGCGGTCAGGATGTAGGTTTCAAAGTGGGTAAATGTGTATGTGTGCTTGCCTAGTCTTCCTTCTTGAGGGACAATTTTCCTATTTCCTTTTCAGTGTTTCTCCTAAAATTAGTTTCTTTCTTGCATAAAAAACAATTGGATACTATAAAATACTTGGGACAAACTCTAGTATTGTTTTTAATAGTCTTGATGTGGGTCTGAGTGATACTGGTAGCTATTAATTGGTACCATTTGTTGCCTTACTTAACATTGCTTGTTTAAATGTAGGAGCAGAGGGCATGCTTAACCATAAATGACCAAAGCATCTTCTGAAAGGATTTGTTTATAACTGCAGAATGATCCGTAATTCTGAAGATATGTTTCTTTCTTTAGACTTTATTACCAATCTTTGAATTTTAATGGAAAACTATAATTAGTTTTATTGTTCCCATAAGTCCAAACATTTAAAACTTCTGCCTTCTTTTCTGCCCTGTCCCTAAGCAAGCAGTCCAGAGATTGGGCTTGGCTCTGAGGAGCAATGCATGGTCTGGACGGAATGAAGGATTTCCAAAGCAGACAGCAGGGCTCCCTCTTACAGCTTCATCAAAATGAGCCTTTCGACCGCTTTAGCATCTCAGGAGCTCGAGCAATATAAGCAACAGGTTCACACAGCTGCGAATTCTTTACCTTTGCATTATTTATTACTTTGTTTTAAAATCTGCTCCTCTGAAAGGGAGATTAAAAATCAGTAAGATAGAATAAAATAATATGAAACAAACCTGGCAATTTTTAGGTATGATCATGCTATATTTTGCTATACTGCAGCAGGGGCAGCAGAGGGAGCACAAGTTAATGCATAATTTCTTTACCAAGAGCAGTACTGTCACCGCTGATGACATTTTCTTGATGGATGAACATCAAAAATTGAAAAAAATCCAGCTTGGTGTGTTTGCCATAGGATGGGAAGATAATGCCCTCTATATGAAATATGGAGGGCTAGCAAATGAAAACATATCCTGTTGCAGCTTCTGTTTTAAATTTTACTTTCAGTAATCTTCATGCATCTCCAAGTTGATGTCATGATGTCACTGTATTCTCCTACAAGATCTCATACAGCAAGAGAATAATTGGATGTATTAAAAAGGAAGAGTGTGCTGGCAAATAAACGGGCAGATTTCCTCCTGGGAAAGAGCCCAGGGCTGTGAGCTGTTTAGGCTGTTAAAGCACAGGCAGCCTGACTGAGGCTGCAGTTAATATTTACATCAGAGCCCAATTTTTGTCTAGTTTGCTAGCAAGGAAAACTATATATACATATATATAACCTAGTTAACTGAAGTTCCTTCTGACTTTTCAGACCTGGAAATTCTGCACTGTTTTGTCCATCCTTGCCTTGTTCCCCGGCCAGCGCACATGCGTGGCCTTTCGGCAAGAGGGCTGTGAACAGTGTCAGTGGATCACATCTGTCACGGCAGTCGCTCTTCTTCAGCCTTAGGCCCGCTGTGTTGTCAGCTTGCGTTTCACATGATCGGAACTTTTGTGGACAGGACAACGGTTCTGGCTTTCAGTCCCTAGAGCAAAGTCCCAAACAAGGTCGGAGAGGAGATACTTTTCCTCAGGAGTTTATTAAAACAGAATACAAGCTTTAAGTTTGTCCTTCAGATTAGAGATTGCCAATAGCAAATCTTTGCTTTGTGGATTTATTAAGCAGAACTAAAGGTTACTGACATGTGCACAGATAGATGGCTGGAGACCCAGGGTTGTAACTGCTTAAAAAGCACTGCCTGAACCAGAGGCAGAAACCTCAGAAAGAGTAGGAACTCCTTTGTATGGAAAAAGCAAACTACCAGTGTGCTTTCACAAATGTGTCCTTTCCTCCTTGCTCTTTTGTAACAGCAGCCCACACTGTTTCCACGACCCCTGCTCACCGTGTCCTGCGGAGATAAGCATGGGCTGCCGAGAACTGGAAGGCTATCGGAGCAGCTCAGGCAGCACATCCCTTGCTCCCAGGAACATCTCTGAGCACTGAGCTGCATAGTGCTCCCAGCTGCAGTGCACGAGTGCGAAGCACACGTGCTGGCCTTATTCTTTACCCGTTAAATTATTCACCAACTCCTTAGTTCTTTTTACTGTAACCTCTGATTGATAGCTGCTTTTAAACACCTTCTCTAAGTGACTATTTATTCTCCTAAGGAATTGTTTTCATGTACCTGAAAAGAACCTCCTCGGATATTTTATTCATAGTTTTTGCTTAAATTTCCACAAGTAGCCGCACAACTCTGAGCACACAAGCGACACTTCCCAAGCATCCACAAGGCTTTGTGTATGTGGCATGCAGGTCTGCTGCCGCCCGCCAATCCATCTGCCTTTGCCCTGAAGTATCAGAATGAGCAGGGGATTAATCGATGAATAGCTCCAGCCTTGCAGATCCGAGAGACCACCATGATGCCCAGGCGGATCCCTGCCGTTCGCAGGCCGCACAGCATTCCAAGGCCACTTATTAAATCAGTCTCTCAAAGACAGTTCATCTTTTCTAACAATTGCCCCAGCACAAGTAGAAAAATGGTGCCCGTTTTAACTTGATGGTTGTGTTTTTCTTGTGTGCAGTGTCACGATAGGTTATAACAAGGTGAGATAAAGCTACTGATTTGAATTAACAGTCAGTTTATAAAAAGTACAGAGTCTAATATGAGGCCTCTGTGGTTATGTATCTGATATAAAGCATGTTCACCTAATGGCAATGCAAACACAACAACAGTGTGTTATTGTCACCTATCTCTCCTTATCAGGAGCAGCGTACTAGAGAGCAGGACTCACAAATAAAGGTCACCATGGACATCTCTGCTACTATGGTTGGATAAAAAGGTGTCTTTATCCAGTTGGAGTTCGCATTTTTAGGTGTGTATAGTTTTAAGGAGAACGTCCAGGTGCTGATACTGGAGGGAGATTTTTTTGTTTTGTTTTTCTTTAAAATGGTGTTGGCCACAGTTCTGCATTTTCCTGCTTACACTGGTATCATTTATCACATGTCCTGTTTTCGCGTTAGCCAGATGTTTTTTATTGAAGAGCTGATCTCGTTTCACTGGCAGGAGAGCTCAGAAGCGATATAAGCAGCACCTGAAGTGCAAGCAAATACAGTCGAGTGTCATTTGTATGCTTTTAGCAGTGGAGTGCTATCTCTTCAAACCTTTCCTGTTTGTTTAAAATAAAAGTTGAATATTGATCTCCTTTTTTTTTTGCGGTAGAGTATTAAAAGCAACATCTGAAAATATTCCCTGCATGCAAATGTACAAAAGTTCAAGGTTTCCAGATTAGATTGATGCAGAAGTTTTTCTGTGTTGTTGAAAGTCCTCTCAACAAATGATGAGAGGCAAACATGGCTGTGTCGCTTTTTCCATTCTCTTTTTTTTTTTTCCTGGAGGAACAGGGTTTGGCGTCCCAGAGTCTCGTTATATTCAGTGCGGCTTTGGTGATTAACAGCGTTAGATTTTTGTCATTCTTCAGTTACGTTTTTGTAAGCTTATCCATTTGTCAGGTTCCAAGCAGAAAGCTAGTAGTAACTATTAAAAAGAAACTAAAAAATGAGCAGCCACCCTACTAATATATCCATGTCCTCATATTCTCTGATCCAGAGTCAGATCCGTGGAGTCGGTTTGCTACATCTTAATTCTGTATTGAATTAGGAAGCTGTTTGTGAAATCAGTCTTGCTTCAGAATTGTTTTCCTGGACCTTGGGGGACATGCAGCCAAGACGAGAGCAGGACTGCTCAGTCTATCGAAGCAAGAAAAGTAACAGAAGAAGCCAGCAACTTGTTTGATCTTCAAAAGAAGTGCAAGGAGGTGGTTCTCTAAACAGTGGATAGCTGCACGGGAAAACTCCCTGCCAAAAAGTGTCATGCCAGAAGTCAACCTGGGTTCAAGGGGGGATTGGACGAAAAACGTATTGCAAGTTACTGAATAGAGAGAAACCACATCCTGCTCACGGAGTCCCTGAGCTGGAAGTGGCTGGAAGTTGGGAATGTGTGCAGGGAATCATCCCTGTACGCATGCTGCCTTATTTTCATGTTAATGAATGAGTTGCTTTCAGTAATAGGAAGCCTGCATACAGTGTCTTACCTTTCTGCTCGCTAATAACTATTTTAAGTTACCAAGAAGGTTTAAGAAGAAACAGCTACAAGATTCTCCCTGCCTGGTTTTTCCACCTCTAGCTTTTCATAAAAACACTCACTTCCTTGCAACCACTTTTCTGGCAAAATTCTGCCGGGGCTGTTCTGGTGGGCTCTGAGGGACTGGCCCTTCCCTGCAGACCCCAGCGCGCTGCGTTGTTCCTGCAAGCCCAAAATGACCATACAGGCTGGAGCTTTCAGATTTATGCTTCATGCCCACTCCTGCCTTCCTCATGTGTGTCCCTCGGTTGTCCAAGAGGATGTGTTTAACAGTGTCAGGAAGGGCAGTGTTTTTCCTGCCCCTGCGTTTGTCTCTGAATCATTTTATCACAATTGTTCTTAATGACAAAAGCTTTATGCAAATAGATACTTCGCTGCTCAGCGTGCAGGGAGAAGGGGGTGGTGGTTTGTGGTGCTGCAGGGAGGAGGGCAGAAGTGCGCCTTTCCAGAAACAGGTCAGGAACCATGTGTCTGGCCAGCTTTTTTAGTGCTTCCTCTTAAGAGTAAAGGACACGGCAAGTGTTGCTAACTTATTCATGTCTCTGAGCAACTCCAGGGAGCAGAGCATATCACCTGAAGAGGTCAGAGTGAGGATAAATAAATAATGAGCGTGCAGGAGCGATTGCCATTAAACAAAGGTTGTGAGAACCACAAGCTGTGTGTACTCAGCTATAGTGGAGTTTCACATAAAATCCCTCAGGTGTATGGTGGAAGATCTTAGATCTGTTGCTCTCTGGCCTTGGTTAATATTGGATAAAATCACAGAATGAAATTTTAATTGTGTAGTGCTAACATCTGCCTTGTTCAGCATATGGTTATGATAATACATATAGAAAAGGCTCTTAACAAATATAGCAAGTAGATTCACTCCCCCTCAAAATAGAGAAAAATGCTGGGGTATAATTTATTTATTCTTTTTATTTTAATCTGATTATAAGATTTGATTCTCCATCAGGTACTTGGTCATTTAAAATATTCTTAACAATCTTAAATCATAAGTAATATAATATGGAAAATCTCTGAATGGATGTTGGAATCTTAAAACTCTAATGCCCATTACAGGTGGCTTGCCAAAGCAGATGAGTAGTATTCTGTGAACTGTAGAGATGATAATCTGTCTAACAGAGGCAGATTTCATTAGAAAAATGATGGGGGTAATTAGAATGAAGGACAGACTTACAGAAATGGGAGACATTTGTTACTAAGAGCCCCATAAAAATATTTCCTTGTGTAAACACAGCTGCTGTATGAAATGTTGTTTTAAAATATATTGTGAACGTCATATAAATGTCTAATTGACAGCTGAGATACCACAGAATATAATCTGTGTGTATAGGTCAAGAAAAAAAAGTGATAATTCAATAATGCAGTTGCTTCTGACACAACATCAAATTCATATTTTCTGTATGCTCTTCATTTATAAATTTAAATATGCACCTTTCTCTCCCAGGATGTTCTCTCTCCCTCTAATACCAATTTTCAGCTTTATAAAAAAACAGTTTAGAACATTGTATTAGTTGTTCATGGGAGGGAGAACAGCAGTGTATTTCCCTGCATTTCAACGACCAAGCCTGGCACCGAGTTCTGTAATTGGCCATGTGTAGGTGGCAGCATTTACCTACTCTCTTATTAAATGGCTTTGGATTAGTTCTCAGACCTGATATAAATCATATTTTAAAAAAATAAAGGAAGAATAAATAATTTTCTCCAAACCCTGCTTTTTTTTCCCTTAAGTCAGCAGAATGACTGAAAATAAATAAGGTAGATGAATAGGTAGAAAGAACACAAGAAATAGAAAGAGGTTACAAGTGTTCGTTGGTCCTAATAAGAAACTTTGTCTCTCAGTCATTATAACCAAACTAGTAACTCACCTTTTTGTGGTTTGGCTTATCTTTTATATTGGATAGCTTTTCTCACAAAAGTTTTGAAGCTTAAATTGAATAAGCAAATGTGAATAGTGTAGGGATTTTTAGATATTTTGCTACAGAAATTTTCTTATTAGTTTAATGGATTTTAAAATAATTGTATGCAGAAGGAGTAGGGAGAAAAAAAACAAACTTCCAGGAGGCCCAACTTTTGGACAAGTAAGATGCATCTTTTAAAGAGTAAATCATCTATAGTACAGAATATACAATGTCTTCATCTTGCACTATATGCAAATATTGTGTTCAAATTGTGTGCTGCTATTTGCTTTGACCTTTTTTTTTCTCATGAACACTATAGTTATTATTATTGCCATTGCTTTACACCCAGGCAAATCATTGCAGGCAGCTCATGAGCAGCAGATCCAGTTTGTGAGCCCATGAAGGTGGCAACTGGCAGTGAAACCTGCAGTGAAAACTCCCCTTTGCAGCTTGGAGGGTCTCTGCTGACTGTGGTAGACTGCAGATTCAGCCGCAGTTGAGGACCACATTTAGATCAAGTGATAAAACTTGAAGCGTGTGCTAGCTAGAGTCACGATTTAGTATTCTACCTTTTCTTTTTTGTAAACTCAGATTAAAGATATACACTACAGGTTGCCTTTGCCCCAAAGACTTAGCAATATAAATAAAATCAGAGTAGAGTGCACTGGGGAAAGCCAAAAGGAAATTCCTGAGATTGAAAAAAAAAATCTTTAAATTATTATTGTTGACTCATATTTCTGGCCATTATATTAAATATAAAATGAGATGAGAATAAAAAACAATACCTGGAAACCCCACAGTGTCTGAAAGTAGGAGGAATCTTACTGTACAGGGTTCTGGTGTTAGGAGGTTTTATAGGAGTCCATGACTTTGCAAGTTCTGCTGCCATAAGGTTTGGCAGTGAAGCACACTAAAGTAATAAAAGGGCAGGGCGTAGAGCCAAATACTTCTGTTTGTAATTGTGGTGGTGATGTGAAGAGCAGCAGGAAGAACAAATCAAATGCAGATGTTTTCTGTATAAAGTCTCCACTTTTATTGGTGGTAGTGCTCAAGGTGGTGTTGACACTGAAGCACTGCTAAATAAAGGCCTGTGTTGTATAGGGTTTAAAAGGGGTACAGATGAGTTCCTGCATGCAGTGCGTAGTGCCATGCTGCAGGAAACTTCATAGCGGTCAGAAGCTTCGTTTCAATTCCTCCCTCAGCTTCCTCGCTCAAGTCTCCCCTAGGATGGGCCTGCGAACTGCTCGTTACTCAGCTAAACCGTTTCCTGAACTGTTCGGATATCTCAGAGAACAGGGTTGGAAGGAAGCCTAAGGGGCTGTGTGTGTTTTCCAGCCCGCGTGTGCTTTTGTTGTGGCTGGCAGTTTCTTGACCAACTTGCTCCTCAGCCTTTCTGGACCACCTCTTCCAGCATTAAAGCATTTCCTCCAATTGCTGACCTCAGGCGCTTCTAGTGCAGTCTAAGCCCACCAGTTTTCAGCCATGGAGAAAAATTTAGTCTTTCTGTGCATGCTTGAAGACTATTTCCGTTATCTTTTCTCTCAGTCTTTGTTTTCTTGACTCAATTTCAGTTCTTTGTGGGTCATATTTAATGAGCGTGGTCGCTCTTGCTCCCCTTTTCTGGGCCCTTTCCTTTGGGTCCTAGCTCGCTACCCAAGGGCAGTATGGATGGCTGATCGGAGTGCTCTGGCTAAGCCGTGTCTGTGAAGATGTGAAGGATCATTCCTCATGCCATATGTAGAGCCCTCTTGTTCTCATGTCCTAGCATGTTGCTTGCCGTTTCTACAGCTGTGGCACATTACTGGCTTACGTTCAGATGAGAGAGCCCCTCTCACAGAAAGACATGACATCTGTGGCTTTCCCCTGTGCACATGGTCTGCCGCCCTATCACTGAAGGAGATTAGGTCTGCTTGACACACTGCTTTGTGCTCCTCATCTCCATTATATCTTCTAGGTGCCTGTGGTTCTTGAAACATACAAAGAGCGGTGAAAATTATGGAGAATTAGGGGTAGTGAATAAGGCCTGCGAAGCAAGCCAAAGGGGGCTAGTCAATCTTTAAACGTTGAGAGACAGACACCTTAACCAGTATTTGGTCAGCCTGTTTACACAGGAGACAAAAATATGCCTAAAAGCAATGAAATAAATAAAAGAATATGCAGTCAGGAAGGGACCCGAGAAAAAAGCTGAAAATAGATTTTTGGTTTTTTGTTTTGTTTTGCTTTTCGAAAATGGTAGTTTCTGTGGTACTGCTCTTCAGCTAGGAGAGGAGAGGTTGAATTCTGGATTCTTAAATCAGAATAGAGGACTCGGATGTCCTTTTCTCCTCTTTTCTCTGACATTGTGATAGAACCTTCTGGTCCCACGTTTGGGTTGATAAATAGGTGAATGCTCTGCCAAAGAAAGCAAGTTGGGGTTCTTTTCCAAAAAGCCAGATTTAACTCATACTGTGCACCTACAGTCATGGGAAAAGTTGCAGTCCGCAAGGTACGTACAACTCCTGCAACAGGAGATTGAGGATTCAAAACATATGGACCTTGTCCCCTTGGTTCACGTGTACTTGGCTGAGCTGGGGCAGAAGGCAGATATAAATCAGCTCCTGTTTGCCAGGTCCGAGGTGGCCTCAGCAGTGGGCAGCCAGAGAGGAAGCGTTTCTTCTTGCAGGATGTTGCCCTGCACAAAGCTAGCAGTGGGAAGTAAACATGCAGTGCCTGTTAACACTGAATACGTTTCTCCGTGTGTTTGGAGCGACCTAGCTGGGGCTTTACGCAGGCTTGCAGATATTCTGTAGCCTTTCTCTGAGCCCTGAGGTCTGTCCCGCTTTAACTCCCTCCAAAATTACTCTGTTACCATTCCTCCTCCTGAGACCCTTCTGCAGCTGGTCAAGGTTTGCAATGAGCCTGAGTATTACTTTTGTACCTTCAGAAACCTTCTTCCTAAAATAATAAGGTTTTGTTTTCTTTTTTTCTTTTTTCTTTCTTTAATATTACAAGCTCTTTGGTTTTAAAATTCAGAATTTCTCCTCTCCTGAGCATCAAATTTTTGTTTTGAGCAGATTTCCTATTCAAGTATATTTAAGTGAATATTTTTATTAAACTCTTTATTACTCACCAAATAATATTTATTATCACACTTGCCAGAGGAGCTTTTCTTTTGCTAATAAATTCCTAAAAGAGGCCTCTCTGTTTCACACATACCTTCTTCATTTGAAATATAAAACCCTGTTCTACAACCCAATTCTTTTTTAAAGGGAACATTTCTCTGGTTACTTGAATCCACTCGGATGCTCTTACGCTTTAGATAGATGGAATGCATCTTCTCACTTTGCTTGCAGAACGTGAGAGATGATCTCTGGTAGCGAAAAGCACTGAGGTTACTGTCAGGAGAGCCCCGTTCCCTGTTTTTGCGGTGCTCTTGTGGCAGGGTCTGCCATGAGGATGGCTCTCCCTGAAGCGCTGACCCCGGTGAGTTGAACCTGAAGGCTGCATCTGTCGGCAGCATGCAGGAGCAATATGCTTTCCTCCCGCGCAGCAGCCCTGCAAGGGTTATCTAGGTTATTGGAGCATTCAGCACTTGGCAAGAGGGGTCTGGCCCTCTGCCAAGTGATACAACTTCTCTCGCTGTGCTGCATAAGTTGTGCAAATAAGATGATTTTATGCCCACAGGAAAAAATAGACCAATTGAAATTCTTAGTCCCCTCTTCTCTAAGTCATAATTTAGAGAAACAAGATGCTATCGTAGCTATTGTGCACGGTTAGACAATTCAAGGGGCGTGTCGCTAACAGTAAAATAAATCTTTCTTGTTGGCCTTATTTTGTTACTTGGTTGCTGTTTTGTAGCAGATGACTAACATAATGGGCCACTTTCTGGCATAGTCACTGAAGTCAATAGCATTACACCAGAAGAAATTCTGGTGTAATTTAATTCCAATTTCTATACCAGGAAATAAGCTGAAGTTTGGAAAAAAATTATTAAATTAAAAGACTGTTCTGTTTTTCTGTAGTCTGCTAATATTATTTGGCAAAATGATTATAGAATTTGCAGTGTTAAGAGAGAATCGCTCTTAATAAGATGCATGCAAAAAATCAAAGGATCTGTGTTGCCATTGCACAAATACTATCAGATCTGATAAGCTACTAGGAGTTATAGTATATGGAGTAGAGAAAGTATATTCTACATATATGTGATAGGGAAAAATACTGGCCGAAGGCAAACAGGGCCAAATTAATACTGAAGAAAACCTTAGGCCTGCTACTTTTTTTGAACAGTGTTCAAAGGAATGATTTTAAACAGGGAAAAATATTAGTTATTTAACTACCAAAAATAAATACAGAGAGAAAATCATTGTTTGCTTTGAACTCATACAAACTATTGTCATCGCTGTTAATCCACCTAATGCTTAACAAAGCACACAGCCCTCCTCGTTTTACAATGCCTATTGAAACAAGTGGCTAGGCAGTAAGTGAACTGCTTAAACTATCAGCTATTAAACGAAAGCACATTGCAAGTGTTTGTTTTTAGTACTTCTCATGAAAGCAAACTCTGCTAAAAATAATATTTCAGCCTATGTATAGCATTAGCTTCTTTATAGCTCTAGCCGTTTAAGTTGCTGTGTGCTCTTTCCTGACTGTAAATGTGGCCATTTAGATTAGCAAGGTGGAGGATTTTTTTCCTCGTCTTCTGCACACGTGTCTAACAAAAATTCTTCAGACTTAGAGGCTTGTTATGACTGGCAGCAGACCAGATTTGCCTCCCATTAAGGTCCATTTATGTATGGCTCATCCAAAACCAGGTTCTGTGTTTTTTGTGTTTTTCTTTCTGTCACATCCCTAGGCACCGAGATGCACCGTTTTTTCAGTCTGCGTTGGTGCAGAAGATGCACGTTGTCCTTTTTCTGCCAGTTTTCTCAGAAGCGGAGAGGGCGCAAGAGGCCGTAGTTAGCCCTAGTCTGCAGAGTGTTTATTGCCTCATTTAGCTGATTATGACCGGATGTGTTTCTACATCACTTGGTTCCCAGGTCCTGGATTTATTTTTCTTCTAAAGTTAGTAGCTAAAGTCTTTCCTCTAATAAATAACCCGTGGTGCAAGCATGCCAGTGACAGGGATATAAAGCAGCACTTTCCCATTGCAAAGTGCTTTTGAAAGGGCTGTAGTCCCTTTCAAAGAGGCTTCTTCACAAGTTGGAGAGCTTACATTCCCCAGGAAGAGAAATGTAGAGAATAAACCAGCATTTTTCTTCCTCAGAGGCACATGCAGGTGTTAGCTTACCGAGTGTCTCTTGGGTGAATGTGTTTGGTAAGGTCTGGACTGAACTTGGTGCAATCTAAATCTCTTTTCTTCTGGACCTTACCTTTTTTAAGTGGAGGAGGTAATCCTCCAAGGTCAAAAAAAGGGTTGTGTTTTTCAGGTGAAGGAAACTGAAGGAACATTTGACTTTTCCCATGGAGTTTGGTGTTTCACTGTCATGAACCTGATGTTTTGAGTCCCGCACTCTTAGGTAACCTCTCAAAAGGCTGTGTTTACACTGGGAGCTGAGCTGGGCTTGGGGCAGCCAGATGTGAAGCCCTGGATGACAGGGTTGATCACAGAGCCAGGTTGATCTGTGAGCCAGAGCCAGGTTGATCACAGGGTGCAAAAAGCTGGCGAATCCTGTTAAATATCGGCAGTCTTGCCCATCATGATGAAAATGAGGAGATATGTTTGCCTCCTGTCATGTCTTTGGAGGTGGAAGGTTTCCTGTTTGTTTCTAAACCAGAAAAAGTTAATAGGCCGGATATGATTACCCAGGAGTTCAAGCCTGTCCTGACTAAAGCAAAAGCTGCATTATACCACTGCTCTGAGTATGCAAAAGATAGATGCTCTTTTGTTTCGGAACCTGTTGTTCTCAGTTCAATTCACTTCAGCATTTTCCACATGTAAAGTAGGTCAGACAATGTTCTCAGCTGAGCATGTGTGCAATTAAAACTGTATTGCAATGCCAGAATATTAGCAAGTCGCATCTTTATTCTTTTGTTTTTAATCAGTGGAGGAGACTGGCAGAACAATAACTTGACATGGAATCTTTCTCTTCACACTAAAATACTTGTGTTCGCCCACCTTGCTTTCAGCAGTGAATGCCGGAGCAGAGTATCAAGCTGTTTCAGTATGGGATGTAAACAAACAACAAGGTCAAATACAGTACGAGTTGCATATCTTTCTGGTTGTGAAATTTCTCAATTGGTAGCATATGTAGCTGTATAGAAAATTAACATAAAATCGCATCCAAGTTAAGTCTTCATTTTTGAGAAGTGTGTGTGTGAGACATATTTTCAAAGCTTAGCACATTCTATCCTTACTCTGAGAACTTTTACCACGGATTCATTGTGTTGAAATGAATATCCCTGGCTGTTTCCTAGCAAACAAACATTGGGGTTTTGTCCCTAATATCAAATAAAGTTATGCAGTGCTATTTTAACTCTTTATGTGTGTTATTACAAAGTTGTGCGTTTTTTTCCCATTTGCAGACCAGAGTGGGACTTGGGTTTTCCTTGCTTATCTATGCAGATTTTGGTGGAGTGTTATTAACCAGTTTGGAATTTTATTATGGGCTAAAAGAATGTAAGTTGACAGAGATCATTAACACTGTGGTAGAGTCCATTGTAAAACAAAATGCTCTCTGTTACATTAAAAAAAAAAAAAAACCTATAAAATGTAAATACCACAGCCAGAAAAGAGGAGTAGATTTTCTATAGCATTTATTAATATGAGACAGATTGTATTTTCTGGCAGTCTAGACAGGAGAGCTGCTATGCTTCTTCTTGCCTCTCATTAATTTTGACAGATTTGAGGAGTTTGCATTTCTTCACAAGCGGGTTTCTTTTAACTCTTTTCGTTTTTCTCATTCTTTGAGCAGTATTTACCAAGCACCAAACACATACAACGTGTGCTGAAAAAAGCATTAATTTGCTGGAGTCTTTCAAGATTTATTTGGGGGTAACTGCAAACAGAATGTGAATTCATCATCTATTAGGCTGCTACAAGTGTTTCTCCCTCATTTCCTTTTACTATTATTCCTTTAACCTACATTACTGTATACACAAGCTGTAACTTTCTCCCTGAAGCACAGTGTGAATATTTACAGCCCTTTGCAAAAGGGCACGCAGTTTCATGATGGAGAATTAATAGGGCCTGATAGATGGAGAGCTTGCATGAGCTGCTGGAGTTCACTAAGCAAGAAAGCTGGGCTGTGATGCCTGTGTAATAAATACACTTGAAAAAATGCCTAGGAAATAGCTATCAGGAAGATTTGTTATGAATATATCAGCAACCTTTAATTCATCACTTTAAGAAACATCTCCTGCTCATTTTGAGATGAAATATACAATGTCAGCAAATGGCACACACCAGGCTATATGGCATTGGCTCAGAAAATATATTGCAGTCTTTTTTTTTTTTTTTTTTTTTTTAATGGTGAGGGGGAAAAAGGAGGAGGAGCAGTAAAGAGAGCTGACCCTTATATCTTCAAGACCAACACAGATTCTCTCTTTGTCATAATACTTACA
>JAWLRI010001005.1:894447-919349 GCA_034781795.1 Crypturellus tataupa
CTCTAGGTGGTTGAAATCCTCTGGTTGAAGTCTGAATGAGTCTGAAGATTGCACAACCATCTCACCCCACCAGAGAAGGTCTCTCCAGGTCAGCAGTGTGACAGGCAGAGGAAGTGCAGCGCGGGAAGTCGGGTTTGCCTCTCTTCCCACTTTATTTGCTCTGCGGATAAACAAATTGAGGGCTTGAGTCTTCAAGGCTGTCGGTGCGCCACCTTTGGAAGGCCTTCTCCTAGAGAAATAGGAAAATTAACCACATGCTCAAATTGGTCCTAATTCTTACGGGAAGGCTTCTGTGTGACTCCATGACCAACTTTTTCCACTGAGATTGTGTTACAAAACAGTTGTGGAATTAAGTTACAAAGAAAAAAGAATCATTTTTTCCTTTTTATTTTTTGCACAACTCAGTAGTTGATGTTGAGCTGCCCTACTTTGAAACAAATCTGACCCTGTCCTGTATGTTGAATTGGCTTTCATGCTCCGTGAACTGTGACATGTTCAGACACGAGGCTTTAAATTAGGAATGGCAGACTTCGGATCAGTATTGTGGTATTTGTAACCTCTAGCATTTTCTATCCCACTTTTCCCCAGGATCTCCTGCCCTCACTGGCACTGGAACGATTGCTGTCACAGTGGATGATGTCAATGACAATGTCCCCACGTTCGCCTTTAATGTGTATTCTGCCACGATTCTGGAGGATGCCCCTACAGGGACAGATATTTTGCTAGTAAACTCCTCAGATGCTGATGCTTCTACAAATGCTGTTATTAGGTAGGTTGCTTGCTGTTACTCTGATACACAGTACTGCCTCATACCTCGCCTGCGGATTATTTTTTTTCCTAATGTTCATCACCCGTATGACATGAGCCTTAAGGCACGAGAGGACAGTTGTATGTTTGCAGCTAATTTATATAAGCAAATCTAGCTTATTTGGATGTAGAATTGTGTAGAATTGTATCAAGAACACCATGGTTCTTAAGT
Organism: Crypturellus tataupa; assembly: GCA_034781795.1. Taxonomy (NCBI): domain Eukaryota; kingdom Metazoa; phylum Chordata; class Aves; order Tinamiformes; family Tinamidae; genus Crypturellus; species Crypturellus tataupa. The sequence continues at coordinate 895,427 of JAWLRI010001005.1, forward strand.
TTTTATAAAGCTAAAAAGCAAATGAGATTTTAATTCACACCTGAGTTTACTTGTTAATGGGTTAAATATAACTGTTTTATTCATATTTCTCTAAATTTAGAGCTAAGTAGAAATTAAAAAAAAAATAAAAACCCAAACCCATTTAACTCTAGAGAATGTCATAAACGGATTAAGCACGAAACTTGCAGTTTTTATGTACATTCCCTGAATAATGAAATATGATACAGGCTGTGAATACTCTGCATTACTGCCACTTGTTAGCAAGTATGGATTCTGAAAAGGCTTAAGCCTTATATTTGCATAGCTTTTAGAACTGAAGCGTTGTAGTTAAATACATAGCTAATACGTATAGCACATTTTGAAGCGTATTCCTGAAGCAGATAGAAGCTGTTGTTTTTGGAGGCTGACAAACTTAAGCATTAGTCAAAAGTGGTTTGGGAAAGGGCTTGTCAGGGACGAAGACATTTAGCTAAGTTTCAGACTTCATTCACCAACCTGGTACAAAAACCAGCTTTGTGGCAGGGCTCAATCCATCTAACCTATCACTTACAAACCTAAAAAAGTGTATAGAAGGTATTTTGCAAATCTAGTCATCTTTGAATTTTATCTATTAAGCTAGTTAAATCTAGAAACTAGGATCACTTTGACAGCTGCCTCTGATTTTTGCATAAAAAATTTCAAACTGATGGTTGAAGTTTTTCTGGTGATAGCATACAGATGTTTGGGGAATGCTACAGTATCTTACTTTGATTCTAAAATGATAGTTCATATGTAGTGTGTGTAGTGTAGACTACTTTTGCACACTTTGTATTGATAATAAATAAAATGATTCACATTACTTGACTGATGCAACAGCACTGCTTATGTGGGCACTGGGCTGAATGCTCTGCACAGTTTCAGAGGTGAGAATAATGATGATGCTAAGTGGCAGTGACAAACATTTACCCACTGAGGAGAGGGTTATTGCAAATGCAATACAAAGCGGATTACTATTAGTTATTAATCACTCCCTTATATTCTCAAGGACTAATAGGTAATCCCTTTGAATTTAACCATTGTGTATGCCATCACCTGTGTATCTCTGCACAAGAATATAAAAGTTGCTTAACTTGATCTACTTTTATCATTTCAGCTCAGTTTATTTTGCAGAGTGCAGAAGAATATCACTATGGTCATAATTTAAAAAGTAATAATGAGGTGAAATAAAATAAAACAGAACATTATAGCTAAATGAGTGGGTTTTAAACACTATAATATATTCTTTCTCGCTAGCTAGAAGCCTGAAATAGGAACTTTATATTTTTGACATCTTTAAAGACTTGAAAGGTGTCCAAAGTTACCATTTATTGAATTGTGAAACAATGGAGCTTTTAATTCTATTCCCTTTCACTCTAAGAACCATTTCTGGAAAGCTTCTGTAGTAAAGAAGCATGTGAAGCATGAATGATTGTAATGATTGCATTTCATGATTGAAATTATCCGAGTGCTCTCAGTTTTCTTTAATGTGGCTGAATTACATGGGTGTTTCTGCAATTAGTCTTCATCATTCATTCACTGCATCATAGTAGAATAGTTGATAAAAGTCTTTCATAAGTAGCTGTTTAAAAAATGATCTGAGGCTCTGTTTTGCACTTTTTAGACTGTAGAGCACACTTTATTTTTCTTGGACAAATTTTTCTTCAGATTCAGCAATTACAGTAACATAAATCTTAAAATATGACTAGTATTACACAACTGGCAAAAGCTAGATGGGCCAGAATACATATGATCTAACTTTCAGAGGTGTTGAGCACGCAAAACTTCTTTTCAGATTTGTTAGAGCCCCTTTCAAAATGTTCTTATAGTATTTTTTGAATGCTAAAGCTTGAGCCGCTCTTCATATGTGGAGCTACCCAAGAGAATCACTGTCTCGTATGTGACACCTCATGCAGTTTTAGAACATTGTAAGTTACAGATGAAATTTACCCATGATACTGATATTTAGGGAGATGTAAGTGGCGCTTCAGGCTTTGTGCACTTCCTTTCAACCCTAGATGCACATTTCTCTAGCTGGAGAATAATTACATATGGCCATCATGTTAAATCATAATGAAGCAATTAAAGTGTGCTCATGGCATGCTGCAGAGATTAATGACTGAACATGAGCAGCTGCCACGGTTGATTACACGGAGTGACTTTCATTCCTCTAGGTAAAGCTTCTGTGTTTCTGTTAGTGTTTATGCCATAACCTCCTTTGATTTTAAAAACATAATTTAAAAATTTAAATGTAATGTAAAAAATTATCTTTCTAAATAAATAATATAACTTCATCTTTTATAACAGTTTTCTTCTGAATCATATATAGAATCATATACTTAAAAAAATAGCTGTTACTATGCTGGGCTTTTCTGAAGTACTAGTGCCTTTCTGTAGTAGGCCACTTTTTTTGAGAGAATGTCTAGCTGTATCTCTAAACATACTAAGACTCAGACTGCTACTTGTGTACTATAAGTGTATCTGTGTTAAGCAGCTTCATTTGGAAATCCCCAGAAATATCGCTTAGGACAGGCTTCAGACTAGAAATACAAAAAAGGAAAAAGTGAAGACAGGTCAACAGGCAGAAGTAAATGTATGTGTTGATATACATCAGCCTGGTGGTCCGACCAATCTAAAAAATACTATTAATTTAATTATAGGCTGTTTTTTGAAATAGTAATTGGTATTTTCCCCCCTTGTTTTTCTTTCAAACAGCTACCGGCTTATTGGGGGAAACTCACAGTTCACAATCAACCCCTCGACGGGCCAGATCATCACCAGCGCTTTGCTAGACAGGGAGACCAAGGAGAACTACACTTTGGTGGTTGTAGCAAGTGACGGCGGCTTCCCGGGTGCGCTCTCCAGTTCCACCAGCGTGCTCGTCACTGTCACTGATGTCAATGACAACCCACCGAAATTTCAGCACCATCCCTATGTCACCCACGTCCCATCACCTACAGCTCCAGGTAACTTGAGCAGCTGGCAGTGCTGCAGATATTTTGAATTGCAGGTCACCTACAACTCTAATTTTGCCCTGTCCCATTTTTCTTAAGGTTTTGAATTCTGTCATTTTAAAATATTCCTTCCCTGGAGTGCAAATCAGTGCATATGACAAATAGTGACAAGAAGTATAGTTTTAAGGGGACACTGTCAAAGTCATTCCTGCTCGCAACTGATTTTGCCTTAAGAGGTTGAAAACAACATGATTTATATACAGAAGTGGTGTTTTCTAAGTTTCAGTACCAGTAGAACCATCAGCAGAACATTCTGCAAATTGGTCGGACAGTGTCAAATTTGAAAGATGTGCCATCTATAAGAGGTGCAAACTCCGATGCAAACAAACACCCCAGATTCTCCTTACAAATAGGCAAATATGGATGTTAACACACTCTGTTAACTCTGCCCGTATGGGGGAGTTCAGTGTGGAACATGCATTTGAAACGTCTGAGAAACAATATATGCATATTATTGTCTCGAAAACAAAGAGTTGATTTTTAGAACCATAGAAGATATAGCATTATCCTTCAGGAAAAATATCAGGAGGGACATCTACACTTCCATGTGTTTTAGAGAAAAAATTTGGCAACGCACTTCCCATGATTGATATATTCATTAATGAGCACCCTATCTGTGTTCTCCATTTCAGGTTCATTTGTGTTTGCAGTGACTGTCACCGACGCGGATTCTGGCTCCAATGCTGAGCTCCATTATTCCCTCGTGGGAAAAAATTCTGAAAAATTCCACATTGATGCAGCGAGAGGAGCAATTATGGCTACTAACTCCCTGACAGAAGAGTCCGAAGTTACATTTTCTGTTCATGTGAAGGACGGTGGCCTGTACCCCAAGACAGACTCCACAACTGTAACCGTGAGGTTTGTAAACAAAGCCGAATTTCCTCGAGTTCGAGCTGAGCAGGAGACTTTCACATTTCCTGAAAACCAAGCAGTTGGTACACTTGTCACTACCGTTTCTGGGTCTTCAGCCAGAGGAGGTTCCTTGTCCTACTACATTGCAAGTGGTAACCTGGGCAGCACATTCCAGGTCGATCAAGTAACTGGACAGCTTTCCATCAGTCAATCTTTGGATTTTGAAGCAATACAGAAATACGTGGTTTGGATTGAGGCCAGAGATACAGGCTTTCCTCCCTTTTCCTCATATAAGAAATTGGAAATAACAGTGATAGATGTCAATGATAATGCACCAGAGTTTGAGCAAGATCCCTTCATTGCTGAAATAATGGAGAACTTGTCACCACGGAAGATACTGACGGTCACTGCTGTGGACAGAGACAGCGGTCCAAATGGACAGTTAAATTATGAAATAGTTGATGGCAATACAGAAAATAGTTTCAGTATTAGTCGAACCACTGGGGAAATCAGAAGTGTCAGACCACTGGATAGGGAGAAATTGTCACGATACACACTAACTATAAAAGCTTCAGATAAAGGCACCCCGCTCCAGAGCACTACCGTCAAAGTTGTCATTAACATTTTAGATGAAAACGACAATGCTCCTAGGTTTTCTCAGATATTCAGTGCCTCTGTGCCTGAAAATGCACCTCTGGGTTTTACAGTAACACGAGTCACAACTTCAGATGAAGACGTCGGTGTGAATGCTGTCAGCAGGTACTCCATACGGGATACGAGTCTCCCCTTCACCATAAATCCAAGCACCGGGGATATTACAATAAGCAGACCACTAAACAGGGAAGACACAGACCGCTACAGGATCCGAGTCTCTGCACATGACTCCGGATGGACAGTAAGCACAGATGTGACCATATTTGTCATGGATGTCAATGACAACGCCCCACGATTTACAAAGCCATCCTATTACTTGGAGTGTCCTGAGCTTCCTGGGATTGGACTGAAGGTCACGCAGGTTTCAGCCACTGATCCCGATGAAGGATCTAATGGTCAAGTCTTCTACTTCATAAAATCGCAGTCTGAGTTCTTCCGGATTAATGCATCCACAGGGGAAATTTTCAACAAGCAGTATTTAAGGTATCAAAACTCCAGTGGTTCAAGCAACGTCAACATTAACAGGCACAGCTTCATAGTCACTTCTTCTGACCGAGGCAGTCCTCCTCTGCTGAGTGAGACAACTGTCACCATTAACATAGTAGACAGCAATGACAATGCACCGCTCTTCCTTGCTAAGAAATATTTTACTCCTGTTACTAAGAATGTGAGAGTTGGTACAAACTTAATTAAAGTTACTGCAGTTGATGACAAAGACTTTGGCTTGAATTCTGAAGTGGAATACTTTATTTCCAATGAAAGCAATGCTAATAAATTCCGACTGGACAGGAGCACAGGCTGGATTTCTGTGTCATCCTCACTCATGGCTGATTTAAACAAAAATTTTCGATTTAAGGTAAAAGCAAAGGATAAAGGCAATCCTCCACTCTCATCTGAGGTAGCTGTTGAAATAGTTGTTACTGAGGAAAATTACCATACACCTGAGTTCTCTCAAAGCCGCATGAGTGTTACTATCCCGGAGAGTCATTCTGTTGGAACAGTGGTCAGGACTGTTTCAGCCCGAGACAGAGATGCTGCTATGAATGGATTAATCAGATATAACATTTCCTCTGGAAATGAGGGTGGCATCTTTGCTATTAACACATCTACTGGTGCACTGACGTTAGCAAAACCCCTTGATTTTGAGTTATGCCGAAAGCATGAGCTAACTCTTACTGCCACAGATGGAGGATGGGTGTCCAGAACAGGTTACTGCAGTGTCACTGTTCATGTTGTTGATGTGAATGATAATTCTCCCACATTCAGCCCGGAAGACTATTTTCCTAAAGTATTAGAAAATGCCCCGAGTGGGACAACTGTTATTCGTTTAAATGCCACTGATGCTGACTCTGGACCCAATGCTGTGATTGCGTATGCTATCCAGTCCTCAGATAGCGACCTCTTTGTCATTGATCCCAATACAGGCACTGTCACCACCCAGGGGTTCTTAGATTATGAAACAAAACAAAGTTACCATTTAACAGTTAAGGCTTTTAATGTTCCAGATGAAGAGAGGTGCAGCTTTGCTAACGTCAACATCCAGTTAGAAGGGACAAATGAGTATGTGCCCCGTTTTGTGTCCAAGCTTTATTATTTTGAGGTTTCGGAGGCAGCCTCCAGAGGTACCATTATTGGTGAAGTCTTTGCAAGTGATCGTGATTTGGGGACAGATGGAGAAGTCCACTACCTGATCTTTGGCAACAGCAGAAAGAAGGGCTTCCAGATAGAAGAGAAAAGTGGCCAACTCTATGTGTCAGGACCTCTTGACAGAGAAAAAGAAGAGCGTATCTCCTTGAAAGTTCTTGCAAAAAATTTTGGAAGCATTCGTGGTGCAGATATAGATGAAGTAATTGTTAATATCACGATTTTGGATGCCAACGATCCTCCTGTTTTTACTTTAGGAACCTATAATATACAAATCAGTGAAGGTGTTCCTCCAGGCACCCATGTCACATTTGTGAGTGCCTTTGATTCAGACTCTGTCCCTAGCTGGAGCAGGTTTTCCTATTTCATTGGGTCTGGCAATGACAACGGTGCCTTTTCCATCAACCCACAGACAGGACAGGTAACTGTTACTGCAGAGCTGGATCGAGAAACTTTGCCTGTGTACAATCTCTCTGTCCTAGCAGTTGATTCAGGAACGCCATCAGCTACAGGAAGTGCTTCTTTATTGGTAACTTTAGAAGACATCAATGATAATGGTCCTACTTTGTCCACCAGCCAAGGAGAAGTCATGGAAAATAACCGTGCAGGAACTCTGGTGATGACACTTCAATCATCAGATGCTGATCTCCCTCCAAATCAAGGTCCTTTTACATATTATTTGCTCAGCACTGGCCCTGCAACCAGCTACTTTAGCCTTAGCACTGCTGGTGTCCTGACAACAACAAGAGAGATCGACAGGGAGCAAATCAGTGATTTCTACCTCTCGGTGGTTACAAGAGATTCTGGCATTCCTCAGATGTCTTCCACAGGAACCGTGCAGATAAAGGTCATAGACCAAAACGACAACCCCTCTCAGCCCAGAACAGTAGAAATCTTTGTTCATTACTATGGCAACCTCTTCCCAGGTGGAATTTTAGGCAATGTAAAGCCCCAGGATCCGGATGTGTTGGACAGCTTCCAGTGCTCCCTTACATCAGGAGTTACAAGCCTGTTCAATATTCCCGGCGGCACCTGTGACCTGCACTCGCAGGCCCGCTCCACGGATGGAGCGTTTGACCTGGCCGTCCTCAGCAACGACGGGTTACACGGCGCCGTCACCAGCAGCGTCCGGGTTTTCTTCGCAGGGTTCAGTAACGCCACGATTGACAACAGCATCCTGCTTCGCCTCAGCGTCCACAGCGTGCGCGACTTTTTGACGAATCACTATCTTCACTTCCTGCGGATCGCCAGCTCACAGCTGGCAGGGCTGGGCACCGCTGTGCAACTCTACGGCGTGTACGAGGAGAGCAACCAAACCTTCTTGATGGCGGCTGTCAAGCGCAACATCAACCAGTATGTGAATCCCAGCGGCGTGGCCACCTTCTTCGAGAGCATCAAGGAAATGCTTTTCCGTCAGAGCGGGGTGCGGATCGAGTCTGTGGATCATGACTCGTGCTTGCCGAACCCGTGCCAGAACGGAGGCAGCTGTATGCGAAGGCTCGCTGTGAGCCCGGCTCTCAAAAGCCACGAGAGCGTCCCCGTCATCATCGTGGCCAACGAACCCTTGCAGTCGTTTGTGTGCAGGTGCATGCCGGGCTACGATGGCGATCTGTGCGAGACCGACATCGATGAGTGCCTTCCCTCCCCGTGCCACAATGACGGGACCTGCCACAATCTGGTGGGGGGTTTCTCCTGCAGTTGTCCGGAGGGCTTCACGGGCATGGCCTGCGAGAGGGATGTCAACGAGTGCCTCTCCAGCCCTTGCAAAAACGGTGCAGCCTGCCAGAACTTCCCGGGAAGCTTCAACTGCGTTTGTAAAACTGGATATACAGGTCTGTGTTTTCTTCTCTTAATCTTACAGTCAAGGTGAGAGGGTGGGGAGAAAAGTGCCTTTTTAGCACAAAATATGTTCCAGCTATGATTATCTCAACATGAGTATTCAAAATAACTGAAGAGCTTGTTCGAAGTAAGATATTGGTAGTAATGAAAACTGAGAAAACAAGGTGCCCGCAATATTGCTTTCTTTGGTTCTGTCCTCTGGCAAGTCTGGCTTGCCTGATTTCCATTAGAACAGAAGGGTTTTACAAGAGCTATTTTAATTTGTTAAGTATGTCGAAACTGTTTCCAACATTTAAGTATGAATTTTGTGTTCTTGTTATTGTTATGCATATTGTGGTAGCATTTCAAGTCTGTTAGGAGTGTGCCAAGCAAGAAAGTCAGCCTCTGCCCCAAATTGCTTACAGTCCTGTAAGACAGAAAACAGATGAAGGACTTAGGAAAGAAAAGAGAATTCAGTCAAAATGATCATGCATATCTGTTCTATATTTCATCCCTTTGTCAATTATTTTTTTCATTAACAACAGAAATCTCTGCTGTGTTCTTACCTCTTCTGAGTATTTCTTCTCTAGTGTTTCTCATGCATTCAAACGTGGCATTTTTATCCCTAGAGGAGCAGGCCAATGTTTGCTTTGGTCATTGGAAGGCTGTATTATTTTATATTGCCATGTGGGAAGAACATGTAGCATTTTTGCAGTCATCAAAGAGCACGGTGATCTAGAAAATTAAATTCCTGGCTGTATATGAAAAGGTTCCAAATGCTTTCAGTCTTTTTAAAAGAAATATCGAAAGATTTACATTTCAGAATCTCTTGATCCCTTTCTGCCATGGTAGCAAATCATGTTTGGAATACAACGCAAAGGTGTTCGCTCGAGGAAGAGGATCACTTGGTTATCCCAACTAGTTATATAGTTAGAACTTTGGCCCACCAAATTTTTTTTTGGTTGAAATTCTTCTGGCACATCTGTCTTCCAGCCTTAAGCTTGCAGCTTCATTATTTGGGCTGAATTTTGTGAAAGCAGTGCTACTCAAAACAGCATTCACATCTGAAGATTGTCTTGTTTTGTTCTCATGTGGAAAAATCTGTCGTAGGAAGGTCTGGGTTTCCCTCAGCACACATTAGGAAATCGTACATTTGCATGACGCTTTATCCATTATCATTGAATTTAAGGAGCATACTTGAAAAACTAATCTTTTGAAAGGTGTAAACCTTCATTCACCCTAAACATTATGATCTGGGGATGAACTAGTCTTTAATTACAGTTTCTAAATGCTACTTTCCCGAAAACAAAAAGAAAAATATCAACTTTGCTATTACATCTAGTATGGTCTACTAATGCTTTGGAGCACTACAATTATAAAAAGTGTGTATCATTGCAGCAACTCAGGCTTTTTGTGTGTGAGTCTTGAATTACATGCAAATTCTAGCCTAATCTAACATCTATTCAGAGAAAGAGAAACAAAACCCAAATAAAAAGCAGTTTATAATTAAACTTTATTTAGATACAGATATATCTCATTCAGATATTTGTTTCATACTTAGTGCAACCTAAGTGAACATCAGTAACAGAATTTAAAATAATTTTGTTCATTTGTTTATCTGGATAGGATTCTAAATCATTTGGTAGTAAGATACTTAAGGAAGGTTTGAATAATTTTAACCATTGAACGTGGCCACTTTTTCAAGACATCATAAGTACGGCTAGGTTGGCACAGCAGTGCTTCTTGTCATATGAATATTCAGGCTTCAAGAGCTGCACAAATGTTAATTAATTTCAAAGTCGAGGTTAAATTACTTTGTTGGAAGCACAGCTAGTGTTTGATATATGTTCAGTGTGAGAGGTCTCGATGCAGAGGATGCTAACATGATAAATCTCCTGAAGGTACTAGGCAGGCCCAGGGTCAGTAGCAATTATTGTTAATGGACGGGCAGTTCTAATTAAGTTAATGATCTAGGGCCTTATTTCACATCGTATTAGTAGATGAGATTATTTTGCCAGGAGCAGGGCATAATAATTTTTGGGCACCTATCCTCTGAGATTCCTGAAGTCATTAGCTCCAGAGGTTAAATGGGCATATGTTTGCTGTTGCAACTAAGCTAGGCACTTCATTAGCTCTAGCAGAATGCGGTAATATGTGCCTGCAGCCTATTATTTGAAACATTAAGGAAATATGCAGGTCACTTTTTCTAGTACTAAAGCTCATATCATAATGCTCAACCCATATGTCAGCTAAAAATAAAGTTTTCATGTGACAAACACTTGGAAGAAGTAAGAGTATTTTAACTAAGAAAATGTGATGAGAGACTCTTACAGTTTGAAATGTTGATTTCTTTCATGCTGTGAATTAAATGTGGCATCTGATATGAGCTTTTTTAAGCTACTTGTCAACACAAATGACTTTAAAATAGAGTACCACTGAGGCAGACATTTTTATTTGAGAGTCAGCTCTTCTTAAATCACATGTCCATTGAGGAATCAGGAATTCAAGTACTCAAAGATTAATTGATCAAGACAGAAAACAAATGGCACTAAAGTGTGTAATTAAAAAACAAAATGTCTTTGGAACTGAATATCAATGGAGCTTATAGGATGAGCTCACAATCGATATTCAGTAGATTTACACTTATTATGTTTGCACAGGCTAAAGAACATGTTTAAAATTCAAATTAATGTTCAGTAGCTTCTACAGACAAGCCAGAATATAGATTGTTGCAGAACGCCTGTCATAGAGAAGTATTATGTCATTATTATGCTACCAATATAAAGGCAACACAGCTGTTTGAGAGCTTAATCCTGATCCAGTCCTGACTAAAGATAACCATGGTGAATGCAAAAATAAAACCTTGAAATTATTTCTTCATATAATATAATCCCCAAGTGCCTCAGCAAAATAAAGGACAACCAAAATAGAAGAATTCTAATTTGGTGTATCATTATACATAGCTTTGCTGCTTCTCTTGGAATGGAAATATAGTCTCATAATTGAATTTGCATGCTCTGTAAAAGAGATTAGCGCTGTACTGCATACAAGTGGAAATTACTATTTTCTGAGACAGGCTCTCTGTTCACTGTAAATTGGAGTACATGAGACCTTTATAGCAGCTTACCTCAAAACTGAGTAGTCTTGCTTTTACTTGATTTATTATGTTTTGTCAGCTGCATTTCACTTCATCACACTGAAAAGGTAATTTAGTTCCTTTCATTGAGCAGTATTATAAAGACAGATTACCTCAGAGCAACAGCATTAGGGTTTAAAAAAATCTGTTATAATTACATCTGTTAATGATGATCAAGTTTTGTTTTTAAAATAATCACTTTCTGAAAGGAATATACTTTGTGATTTACAGTAGTTGTCTGCCCTTCCTATGAACCCTTCATTTCCTGATTTCCAGGATTCATTAAGATGAAGGAATGGAGATCTGTTAAATTGTTTCAAATGCAAGATTAAAATGCTGAAAGAACTACCGTAAAAGACAGACGTATATATCCGCAAAGACTAGAATTGTCAAGTCAACTGAGATTTAACTTAGAGCATCCTTTGGTTTCTATTCTTATTACATTTTTCAATTAAAAAAAGAAATGTTCTCAGGTAGTTCAATTTTTTTATAAGCCTCTATGTTTCATAATACTTGCTTGAGAGAATGAATAGTAAATGGTATCCAATATCAGTTATTCAGTGTTATCCTAGTTTTCATGATCTTCAAGGAATTCATCTTTGTGGCAGAACAACCTTTTTTGAATCTTCTGATATTTAAATTGAAAAGAGAGCTTTAAAGTGAACCAATTGTATCTTGCACATCAACGGGACAATTAGTAGAGACAATTCTGGTTTGGACTCTTTGCTTCACAAAACGCTGACGACTGAGACATTTCTTTCCTCTCATTGGACCTAACACCCTGAAACACTAATCGAATGTATATAATTAGGCTTGTTCTTCATTCTGTCCAAATAAAATGATTCCCCAGCTTTGAAAATGCTTCTTGAAAATTAAGTTGCATAAGCAATAAAAACATGTACAGCTTAGCATTTTCCAAAGCAAAATAGAGGTCCACCAGAATGTTACTCCCTGCCTTAAATCAGGAACCATGCTGTGGAAGATGACCTGTGTGAACCAAAACTGCTTTAGGTTTGTGAGCTTTTAACAAAACTCATTGGATTCATGTTTTTGCAAAGCAGTACATCTGAGCCCTTAAGCTCAGGTGAAGATTCTTGTATGCATCTTGGCAAACCATTTCTTATCCTGTTCAATCCAGTATGCTTGCTTTATCTGAGTGAGAGCGAATTTCCAAGTAGCTGGTATTTGTATAAATTCTCTACTGAAGAAGCAGTCTGCTCAAAAACTCTTGTTTTTATCCATAAGTAGTGTCTTAATATAAGCATACTATTTCATGCAGAACATGAAAATAACGGATTTGCAAGTCTGTCTGTTCCTTGGGAGGGTTTCTTTTGCTTGTTTGGTTTTTCCCCCAAACCAGATCTTCAGTAGATGCTTTACTGTGTCTTTAATCCATGAAAATATGCAAGGCACCAAGTACAACTTGAAAAAAACCGCAATCTGTTCTTATCAACTGTTCTCAGTTGCAGTTGATCGAGTTGTAGGGTATTAATGAGCTAGGAATATTTTCCACAGTACTTCTATTAAGATGCTAGAAAGCTGGTGTTAGCATCCTGTAAGTGACACAAACAAAAGTAGTGGGGCAGCCCATTCGTGTCCTGGATGGCTGTAAGTGCTCTGCGAATAAGGCATTAAAAGAAAAAAGTAGATGCTTAGTAGAAGTTGTAGGACCACTAAAGTCTAACTGGCATCACAGCAATTTATCTAGAGGAAGCCTCAGGAAGAATAAGAGTGTAACTTCTGCAGAAAGGACAAACAGAGGAATAACCTGCTGAATGAAGCCTGAAGCAGCCTGATCTGCCTTTGATATTTGCCTCCCTTTGAATAGGAGGTTGGACATGATGGTCTCTGACCTATTTTTTCCCCTGATGCTTAGGATGTAGGTGGTTCTTCAGATGTCAAGAAAGACAACTTCTGTTGATGACATCTGGGCAAAGTGTTTTTTCTTTAAAAAAATAGTTTGGGGAGGAAGGGGGAGAATAGGGGTGTAATAGGAACCTAGTTTAGATTAAAAGATAGAGAGTAGGAAGTTGCATTTTGAACACACAAACACGCAAAAAAAGTGGATCTTGGATCCTGTCTGGATCATCTGGATCTTGGCAGAAAGCAATACAAACTGTCAACAGGAGCTTTAAATATGGAGACCTTCCTTTTAGAGGCTGGTCAAAGAATGTGAACTAGCTGCCTTAGAAAGCTCTAAGAGAGGGCTGAGTGAAAATGTGATGGTGGAAGGAAGTTTGGATGAATTGCCAGCGCTCGGGATTCTGCAGAAAAGGAGGAATGAGGCCAGTAGCAGAAGTTGTCTTCAGAGGAAAAAAACTTGTGCCAGCTCACTGGAAGGTAAAGTCGCCCAAGGAATAAAGAAATTCAGAAGAGCTGGAGTGTTTTAAAAGGAAAAAGGAAAGGAGAGGAAATTCAGAAGAGCTGGAGTGTTTTAAAAGGAAAAAAGTTTTTAGGAAAAAAAAAAACTGTCTTAAAGTAGAAGAAAAGATGGATGGATGTCTGGTGGATGTTTTGGGTGTTCACAACAGAATTTTTTTGAATGAAAAGAAGTTATATGCCAAATAGAAATAAAAGTTTCTGTTGCTTTGATGCACAGGTATAATTGTATTATAATATTTATTATTTATTCATTTATTTTCCCACTCTCAGTTTTTAGTCTGTAGTTCTCATAATCTGTTTTTTTTCTTAGTCATCTAGCTTTCTCAAAATCATTTATTTTAAATACATATGTGGAACAACCATAGTGATAAACTGGAATAATATTCCCAAATTCTACTTTTGTTCTGCTGATATCTGTCTTGTTTTCTAGGATAAGCATGTTTAATGTGTTTGAAGAGGAAAAGTGAGCTTCAGAGACTTCTTTTGTTAGATCATTATTTCAAGTGTAAATAGATGCATTTTTCCCAGGTCCTTAGCACTTCAGTGAATCGTAGGGAATAGCCTAAGTTTCTTCTTTATTTTAAATAAATATTAGTTTTAATAGCTCTGATGAATTGTTTAATCAGAGTATTTGTCTTCTCCAGTGTCAAAACAGCTGGAATAAATGCAAACACACTTTTATTAGTTTCATGAATTATTCAAACAATTGTTAAATATGAAGAATATGTTGTTATATGCTGTTTAAAATATGTGCAGCTAAAATAAACATCCATGCTCTGTTGCTGACGCCGCATGTATATCATCCTTAAGGATAGCAGAGAAAAAGGAGACTATTCAGTTACTAATATAGATTTGTTAGGCTTTTTTAGCTACATTTGATTTTTGTAATCTAAGAAACTTCATTGAACTAATCTGAGCATCCCTGCCTGACCCTTGCTACATCTTCTCCTTAGTAAGTCAAAGAGTAGCAATATAATTTTTGAATAAATAGAGAAATCTAAAATAAATGTTAACTTATCCTTCAGTCATGTCAATTAGAAAATGAATTCAAAATAAATAAATAAATGCCCCGAAATATAATTAGTTGCAGATACTGAAAATGCTTCCCAGATTTATGGTCAATGTACAAGTTACATATTAACCACAGCAACCCTCCATTTTTCCCTTTCTACCCTCCCTGTACTTGCACATGGAGAGCTGATGCTCACACAGGACTGGTCAGTACTTGCTTAGCTTAAATAGAAAAGTAGAGGGGGAAAAAAAGTTTCCCAATTAGGAGACTAAAGCCATCAGTTCTTAAAACATTAGGAGAACCTAGCACAATTCTGATTTTATGCAATTTTGAAGATACCGACAATCTAAAGCTGGAAGACTGCATTTTGTGCATTGCTATTGTGATATATTAGGATTATCTTGGCACTCACTGTGCAAGTGTATGTTGTAGTCCACCTTAGATGTATTTTATATTTGGATGGTGCTAGCAGTAAAATAACTCCTCATCAGTACAAGAAGTATCTACAATACTCCAACTTCATAGTGCTTGCTATGTTTTTGTATATATCACAGCCTATATGAAAACCAAGGAGGAAGCTGGAAGAACATGGTTGACATTGCTAGTTTTTGCAGAGTAGCATGAGGGCAAAACGTGATGATCATTTAAAGGTTTGGGGAACCGGCAGTGAAGGCTGGCACTGCTGACGGAAGGAAAGCTGGTATCGACAGTGGTGCATGGCCCAGGTGCTGCTGAACTGGCATAAGCTGGGCCATGAAAAACCCAAACGTGAAGACAAATAGTTTGGGTTAGTGTTTCCCCCCAAAGTAAAATTTGGTTCTATGCTTACCCCCATATATTTGCAATTCTTCTTGTAATTCTGCCTATTTGCACCTACTGAAAAAAAAACAACAAAGAATCCCCTTGTCAGTATTCAGCATCTGTTAAAGTCTTCACTTTTCCCCTCTGTTCCAGGGCTTGTTGAAATGAATTATGCGACTTCAATTTATTCTCTAGTGAATAATATTTACCACATGTGACCATGGCTGCTTAGAAAAGAGCTGTATCCAGGGTAACATATTTTAGCTCCTGAGGACTGTGGTCCCTCCAAGTCAGGAAGGAGATTGTAATTGATGAGGAAAAATAAGAAAAATCATATAATGTACAATAGCTGCCTGTGTTTGACCTGCTGTGCTCATGCGGATTCCAGCAAGGGCTGTCTGTAGTCTTCATCCTCTTAATACTAATGAATGCCTTGCACTCAAAAATAGTAGAAAAAAAGTCTTTTCGTTCAGTAGCTCCTTTCATTTCATAATCTCTTATGGACACTGGTTAATAAAAGAGGTGACAGCAACTGCATGAGATGATTATGGCGAGATGCTTGAAATGTAAAGTGAATTTCTCCAGGCTGCGCTATGCCCGTGCCAGGGCCAGGGGCAGGATCCTCCTTGCCACCAGCGGTCACAAGCAGCCCATGGGATGAGCCCTGCCTCCCGATGCACAGCTGGGCAGCGTGCGCTGCATTAGTTCATAAGCTCGTTGTCTAAATACAAGTCGTCATTTGAAATTGGCCTGAATACGCTGACCTAGAAATTCATTTTGTTCCCTAATTGCAGGGAAAACGTGCGACTCCACTGTCAATTACTGTGAGTGCAACCCCTGCTTCAATGGTGGCTCCTGCCAAAGCGGGGTGGACGGCTACTACTGCCATTGCCCCTTCGGTGAGTACCCCTTTCCTCTTCTGCTCCTTATGCAAGCATCCATACAGGCCTTCGGGTGACACTTTGGGACTTTTTTAGTCTTTCTTTTGAAAAATTAAGTGGTTTCACGTGCACATATTCATCAAAATATCTGCAGACAAAGAATTAATGTGTATACCTATTTTTCTGCAAGTGAGGAGCATAGCCATGTATCTAGTAGATTTCATTAAAGAGCATTGGAGAGGCCTTAACCAGATCAAGACAGCTTTATTAGTTCACATAAATACTTGTCTGTTTGATTTATTATATGTGAATAAAGTTTTATGTTCCACAACCAAAATACAATTCCAAGAGCAAAATCTGAGAAGCGTACATGGTGCTGTCAAAATAATTTAACAATTACTAGAACTTAATTATCACAGATTTGTTTTGTGGAATGAACCCAAGATATAAAAATATAAGATATAAAACAGCAGGGATGTTTTAAGTTATCTGATTATAATTGCAGCCAGGTTGGTTCTGAATGCCAGAATTGTCATTGTTCATAAAGAAGACCCTGAAGTAAGTGCAAGAAATTAATCCACAAACCAGATAAGCCTGGGTTTAAAGCTACTAAAAACCCTTACACAAAAGAACAGTTCCCAATATGCGTTTGTAGTCACCTTTGTATATAATATATGGAATAATTTCTTTATTCCGTTCCATTTTCCATGTTTTTTTATTTTCCTTAGAGTTTATTTATTCCTCATTGCACTTAACTTGCAAAATTACCCACCTGCTTGGATTAACAGATGGTTCGTAATAATAACTCTATTTGACATAGTTATCAAACTTGGCTTTTGGATTTTGTGGAGAAATTATGACATTAAATGAAGTGTGTCTTGTTTTTAAACAAAGGTAACCATCATTTTTGTGTGTGTATGTGTGTGTATTATTAATTATAAAATAGAAGCTTTATAGAGAACCTTTGTATCATAAGCCTGTCTAGAGCACATCAATACCTTATTTCAGGGAGTACCCTCTCAACAAGGCAAGAACTGATAGAAGATTTGACTTTTCACTTTGCAGGTGTTTTTGGGAATCATTGTGAGCTGAATAGCTATGGTTTTGAAGAGTTGTCCTATATGGAGTTTCCCAGTATGGATCCAAACAATAATTACATCTACATAAAGTTTGCCACTATAAAAAGTAATGCCTTGCTCTTATACAACTATGACAACCAAACTGGAGAGCGGGCAGAGTTTCTGGCCCTGGAACTAACCGAAGGAAGGATGAGATTCTCCTACAACCTCGGCAGTGGCACGTACAAGCTCACCACAACCAAGAAGGTGTCGGATGGACAATTTCACACGGTGATTGCCCGGAGGGCTGGAATGGTAAGAAATACTAAAATGAGGATTTAAGAGAAGCTAGACAAGTCCCTTTGGCTTCTGCAAGAATTCAGAGGAACAGAAAATCAGTAACATTGTATTTGCTAGCTGAACCTCCAACTTCAGATGAAAACGCCATCATTTGTCTCTTAACCCTGCTGACTTGAACACTGATAATGATTAGTTTAGAATAATAATTGCAGTGAAAAATAATTTAAAAAGAACGCAATGCCCTGGACTCCAAATGTGAAAAATGAGAACCATGAATAATTAGTGAAATAAATTGCTACACATGCAGCTAATTAGCTGATGCTGATTGCAGGGATGATTATTAGTGAAGACTAATTAACTAAAGTAACTACACAAAGCCTCAGAATAATTTACCTGAACATTTGGAGAACAGAAGAAGGCAAACTGAATTCTTGGGATCTGTGACCTCCTTTGAGTCATTTAAAGATTTTACAAATCCCACCAGACTAGAAACCTCTGCAAAGTATATATAAAAATTTCCACAACATTAATGGTGCTACACTGAGGGAGATTTTGGGGGGAAGATAAAGGAGGACCTGATTTTCTTTTCCCCCCAGAAAGTATCTGAGGGAAGGAGTTCTGCCAAAAACTAGGCAGGGACAACTGATTGCCATATGCTTGGTACTCTGACCCGTCTGCCTTCATATTTTTTTTCCAGTAAATGTTTTCTATTCGTCTTCTCTCATTTTTTAATAATATTTCCAAAGCAGGACATAAACCAAATGCTCTTTGAGTTCAAGCCAAGCTTTTGGACTCCACAGTGTTTGAGTTAGGAACGAAACCAAATATATTTGCCATCCATAATCTAGTAACTATTGCCCAACAGCTCCCTTTTCAGACAGATATGACCAGTGTGTGCAGAATCCCATATTCCTCCCATGTTTGAAATTAAAGTCACATAAGAATAATATATGGTTGGGGCTCCACATTTTGTTTTACATTTCAAGCCAGAAGTGATGTGGGGAATAAAAGACGGAGCTGCGCTGCCCAGCTTGGCTCCTCCTGAATCCCAGGAGAGAATTCCCATTGCCAAATGCTGCCGATGTGTGTGCTGCGGAGATGCAGCCCTTTTATAGCCATCGGTAAGCTGCTCCTTGTTGGGGTCGCCGTGCTGAACAGCAGGGCACGCGCGCGTGTGGCCGGGCTAGCGTGGCCACGGCACCGGCCCTCGCTCGGGAAAACACATCCGTAGGCCCCGTGTCCTCAGCAGAGCAGGGCGCTGCTCCACACTATAGTGTGCTGCTCCCTGCAGCTGCAAGGCTGCTTTTCTCCTGGCCTTTCTGACAGCTTCTTTGTGCTTCTCTCTTAGCGAGTCTTGAGGCTGGAGCTGCATTTGAGCTAAGTGGTGCAACACCTGATGAAGGATAGTTGTGCCATTGGGTAATGACTTTGTGTGAATGTGCCCTGGCATCTAGGTAACTATCTAGGTAATACTTTCTGGTCCCAGCTTCCCTGTGGTAGTGCTGAAAGGCACACCTCAGTCTTGAAAGGCACTGAATTACCGTCTTAGCTACTAATTTGGTATGACATTTGCATGGAAAAGATTTACACGTCTAAGTATAAGGGAAAAGGTAACAAATGAACAAACAAATGAAGAACAGAAAAATAGAACAGAAAAGCATGCTTTAGTTGTGGGTATGCTGGAAGACTAAACTATAAAAGAAGAGATAATATAAAAAGGACCTTTTAAGGAAAATTAAGGCATGAATGCCTCAGACTGAAAGCAGTCATTAAGGCAAGTGTTGCCTTTGTGCGGCCCTTATGTTTAAAGCTGCTCGGCACTATCAGCTGTTTACAAACACAGAAGGTGAAAAGAGTCAGCTCTGTCTTAGACAATTTTTCTGCTGCAGAAATATCTCCCAGGTGCCCCAAAATGTATAAAATCAGCCCCCTTCAGGATTCCAGATCTGTCATTTCCTGCAGCACAGGGAGATTTTATCGGAAACTGGTAAAATCATTAAGTTGTCAGTTCTGAGATATTGCAGAGTGACAGGATAGAAACTCTCATAACGTGGCAAGGTAACTGTACAGTAATGCTTAAGTAACAAGCAGGAACATTTGACTAACATTAGAAAAGAAATCGTATGAACTGTGGTCCAAGGAAAATATAGTTTCAAATATCTAGACCTTCAGCTGGGGTTGCAGCTTGGCTTTCAGATTGCATAGCAATGTAAGTTAGGGAGATTACACTGGTTGAGCTGCGAACAAAAAACTTATTTCATTTTGTTGTTGATATTCTGAAGGATAGTATGCATGCCTATGTTTGTGTACACACCAGTCACTTATTAATCTTGCTATCAATTGTTTCATTTATATAGGGCACATAATGTGCCTTGGAACTGCAGACTGATGTTTCTCAAAAGTAGTCTGCTCATTTTGTAGGAAAAAAAATCAAGGTAAATTATCATTAAATAAAAAGGAAGCCATTTATAAGAAGGAAAAAGGAATAATTTAGACATATTGTAGGGCATAGTTTAGGGCTGAGACCTATAAATTAATTTGGTCAATACAAAGCATCAGGTCATAGTCGGTACTTAGAAATAGCATGAAGAATCTGTCGGGATTCCAGCAAGACATTGTTAGCAGAGAGGGAACTCAGATGCAGGCAAGGAAAAGGTCTATTTACACAGCAGTGATGTACTGATAGCTGTTGCTGTTTGCTCAGCTCCCACAGAGTTACCTAAATCAAAATGTAAACTAAAACATTTTTAAGAAGTAATATTTGATTTAAATTTACCATAAAACTCTACCATGCATCTAGCTGTAACTTGAGAAGCTGATATGTATGACTTGCGGATTGTGTTTATTTTTTTGAAAATTTGATTTAAGGAATAACTGCCCTTTAGTTTTGTTTTGCAGCACATCTGTTACTAATAAATTGCCGTGGGCAAAATTCTTTGCTAAATCAAAAGTAAAATGCAATTAAAATCAGCAGGAATTAAGTAGTGAAAACTCTGGTTAGACATTTAGTATAGAGGTTACAAATAAATGTGCCATGTTTCACTTCAGTGTAAATTACTGAAATAATAATGAGGCAACTCCATCGTCACAGGATTGAGGGCTTCAAGATAATAAAGACTGCTATGAATACTCATGGTGTCCAGTGCGTCTCTGAACCTTAGTTTGATCCAAGTGGGAGATCCACATCTCCCACTGTTATCAACAGGGTAGGTTAAATACATCCCTTACAGCATACTGACCTCAGGGGATTATGAGACAGGTACAGCTGGAGTAGGAACATCGTAACAGCTTTCAAGGTAGAAATTTCAGTTGCAAAATAAAAGAAATATTTGAGATAATTTCTGTGACCTAGCAGAACTTCCTCTTTGCTCTCTTGTCCTCAGTCAGTCATCATGCCAGTATGTTTGCTTTTCTTTTTTTTTTTTTTTTTTTGGTCAGGGAAATGGAGCAAGTGAGGTAAGATCTCCATTTGATTTTTTTTCTTAAGGGAGGGAGAGTGATATATTTGGGATATTATGCCATTTTTATCTAGTCATCTTAGTGTTAGTGCACACAGCTTTGCTTACATATTCTTTATGCAGTTTGAACTGTATTTTTAATGCTATGGTCAGACCTATGAAGGAATGCCCACTGTCCTAGGCAGGAATAATCTGGTCAGATCAGAAATAGGATAGATATGTGCCAAAATATCTGCAATTTCAAGGGGTAAAGTAAGCAGACATGCAGAAACCCTACCAAAATCTGAAAACTTTAACTGACTGTGTGGACACACCAATTAACTCTCTGTGTTAGTGTCTATCTTGGTATTCACAACGATATTGCAGAATTTATTTGATCAATGTCTCTGGAGAGGTGATGAGTGACATAAAAGTGTTTCATTCTAGTCAAGCCTTTGATGCAATATATTTAAGCATAAATATTTAACGTGATGGGGATCTGCAACCTTGTATTCAGCCTGTTTGTATGTGTGGCTTTTGCAGGCAGCATCACTGACAGTGGATTCCTGCTCTGACGATCAGGAGCCGGGCTACTGCACTGTTAGCAATGTGGCTGTTTCTACTGACTGGTAAATAATCCCTCTTCATCTTTTCTGCAAAGCAAAAAGTAAAATGACCCCCAAGACTCTAAAATCAGAGGAAATCAGGATCATGATTACATGCACTTAGCTCAGTCCTGAGCAAGGGACAGATAGATAAGCTTTAGTCCTACAAGAGGCATTTGAAGGTGTGTCATTTCCTCATATCTTCATTGAAAAGCAAATTTAATTCTCTACATGTCCTGCCAATTCAGACTGCGTTCTCATAGTGCAAAAGGCAAGGATTTTATTCAGAAATCCTTGATACCCAAATCCGTCTGCCCCCAGCTTAGGAAACATAAGAAATGTACACTTGCTCGTGGGTGCAAATGCGACTAGGAGAGAACAGCTTAGACACAGACCTTAGCTGATACTTACAGCTCCTTTGTTGTCATTTGTTTCATGTCTGATGTTAATTAACTGATTTTTCTGCCTCTCTTACAGGACTCTTGACGTACAACCAAATCGAGTTACTGTCGGTGGCATCAGATCGCTAGAGCCAATCCTTCACAGGAGAGGACAGGTGGAAAGCCATGATTTTGTGGGCTGTATAATGGAGTTTGCAGTCAACGGACGTCCCCTGGAGCCCAGCCAGGCTTTGGCAGCTCAAGGAATCTTAGATCAGTATGTCTGCTATATATGGTATCAAATGGACAGCGTTTACAATAAAGGAAACTGGCAGGAAAGCTAGGTGCTGTTCAGTTCAGGCACGCTCAGATATATCTTATAAAAAAATGAGTGTAGAATTTATCCTAGAAGGTGAAGAATTTAGGAAGAAACTGAATTTGGATGAGAGGTTCACTAAAGATTTCAAAGACTTAAAAAAAGCAGTGTCATTATATTTCTCTTGAAATTTGTTATTAATCATGCTGTACAGGCTGAAACAGAGTAGCCCTGTTATTCAGTTTCTTTATAAATTCCATCTGGATTTGACTGTACTCGTATGTTTCACTAAACTTTAATTCCCTCTTATTTCCTTTTAATCCTCAATGTCTGGTCTATCACTTTGCCTCTCAAGTATCACTGAATTTCCCTCATATCCTCCAAGCGGTCTTTCTGAAATGATTTATTAGCTGAGTCTATTTTTTTGCATCTCAGTATTTGAAGTCAAAGTTGTAGCAATAACGTCAGTCTGACATCCAAATCTGCTAGCTCACCCTTCCTCTTTCTACTCCAAGTTTGCCTTGTTCTGTATAAGGGTTCTCTTGAGGTCTGCAGCATATAAGACCCCAAAAGATTTTTTCTTCTCTTGCATGACAAATAGAAGTTTCTCCATCTCTGAATTCTTTTCTCTTTTGAAAAACTGTTACAGCTTAACACTCAAAATCAGTATTTGTGTAGAAACACGAGCCATCTGATAGGAAGGGCCCTTCAATTTTCGCATCTCTATGGAGAAGAAGGCTATTGCTTGTGTGTGTGACCTTTTCCAGCACGTTTGCTTTGTTTATTTCTATGCACATTCCTCAGGATCTCGTTTTCTGGTTTGTTTTAGGTGCCCAAGATTAGAAGGCGCTTGTACGACCAGCCCTTGCCAACATGGTGGTACCTGTGTTGATCACTGGTCGTGGCAGCAGTGTCATTGCAGAGATGGACTGACAGGAAAGCACTGTGAAAAATGTACGGAGGGCGTTTCACTAGCTTTCTCTTCACTGTATAGCTAACACAGTATGGTGTCACCAAGGGCAGTTAGATTTTCTTTGCAAGTGCACAGGATAATGATTTTTATAAAATAATGAGGGCATGCAGCATGCTTGCATATTAAATAATTGTGAAGGAAAAGTACATGGTGGACTACTGTCCCTACTTGAGTTAAAAGTAACAGCATTCCCATATGCCATGTCTTCCTCCATATATATTACACTTCATATAACTTGTATGCTTTTAGAGTTACTGCCTTCTGCTAATATATAACCAGAATAAGTTTATCCCATAGCAGGAGTTAGTCTGCTGTGTGGAGGTAGAAGAGAAAACTTCTTATGATGATTAAATTTTTAGGGAAAACCTTCCCTTATGTAAAAATTGTGCTCATGTGCTTATGGCTTCTCTGAATTGTAAGCTTTTTTTTTTTTGTGCATTCTTTTTTTTCTCGAAGGACCATCAGATTATATGCATGAAAATGGGGTAAATTTAAGCATACGAATAGCTCTATAAAGCAATACAAGATTGCTTAGGAGAGCAAGGTGATTTATTTACATGTAGTGTAATGACTGCTCTTTAAAAGCCATTTAATTACGTTCAAGTAATAGATTTTGTTTTCTTATATGTTCCATTATCGTTTTGG
>JAWLRI010001005.1:929636-1011766 GCA_034781795.1 Crypturellus tataupa
GCGGGCCACGTGTGCGGCGGCGGCCCGGACGGCGGCCACGTGTGCCTGCCGTCGCCGCAGCCCGCCGAGCTGTCCCTGCCGCTCTGGGCCGTGCCGGCCATCGTGGGCAGCTGCGCCACCGTCCTGGCGCTGCTCGTCCTCAGCCTCATCCTCTGCAACCAGTGCAGAGGGAAGAAGGCAAAGACGCCAAAAGAGGAGAAGAAAACGAAGGAGAAGAAGAAAAAAGGGAGCGAGAATGTTGCGTTTGATGACCCTGACAACATCCCCCCCTACGGCGATGACATGACAGTCAGGAAGCAGCCTGAAGGCAACCCAAAACCCGATATAATCGAGCGGGAAAACCCGTATCTCATCTATGACGAAACGGACATCCCGCACGCGCCGGAGACCATCCCCAGCGCCCCGCTGGCTTCGCCGGAGCCCGAGATCGAGCACTACGACATCGACAACGCGAGCAGCATCGCCCCTTCGGACGCCGACATCATCCAGCACTACAAGCAGTTCCGGAGCCACACGCCCAAGTTCTCCATCCAGCGGCACAGCCCGCTGGGCTTTGCGCGGCAGTCCCCCATGCCCTTGGGAGCCAGCAGCTTGACCTACCAGCCCTCCTACGGCCAGGGGCTGCGGACCACGTCGCTGAGCCACTCGGCGTGCCCTACGCCCAACCCGCTGTCTCGGCACAGCCCCGCGCCCTTCTCCAAGTCGTCCACCTTCTACCGGCACAGCCCGGCGCGGGAGCTGCACCTCGCCATCCGTGAGGGCAGCCCGCTGGAGGTGCACAACGACGTCTGCCAGCCCGGCATGTTCAACTACGCCACGCGGCTGGGCAGGAGGAGCAAGAGCCCGCAGACCATGGCGGGTCACGGCTCGCGGCCGGGCAGCCGCCTCAAGCAGCCCATGGGGCAGCTGCCGCTGGAGAGCGCGCCTCCCGTGGGGCTCTCCATCGAGGAGGTGGAGAGACTCAACACGCCGCGCCCCAGGAACCCCAGCATCTGCAGCGCCGACCACGGCCGCTCGTCCTCCGAGGAGGACTGCCGCCGGCCCCTGTCGAGAACGAGGAACCCGGCCGACGGCATCCCCGCGCCGGAGTCGTCCTCCGACAGCGACTCCCACGAGTCCTTCACGTGCTCGGAGATGGAGTACGACAGGGACAAGCCCATCGCGTACACCTCCCGGATGCCCAAGCTGTCCCAGGTGAACGAGTCGGACGCGGACGACGAGGACAACTACGGCGGCAGGCTGAAGCCGCGGCGCTACCCTGGCCGCCGAGGGGAGGGCGGCCCCGTGGGCGCGCAGGCGGCCGGCGCCGCCGAGGGCGCGCTGCCCGCCAAGCTGGGACCGCAAGCGGGAGGCTTCAACTGGGACAACCTGCTGAACTGGGGCCCCGGCTTTGGGCATTACGTGGACGTTTTCAAAGATTTGGCATCACTTCCCGAAAAAGCAGCAGCAGCAGCAGCAGCAGCAGCGAGCGAGGACAGCCCGGGCGGTACCACCACCAAGCCTCCTTCCAAGGAGGGGGAAGCGGAGCAGTACGTGTAGGCTCTGCGTCCCGCCGTCGTCCCCGCGCAGAACCGTGTTACACGCTCGCAGAAAAGCATCGGTCAGCATTCGAACCCAGGCCAGTCTGGTTGGAGGAGACTTTAAAAATAATAACCATTATGCTGCTGAAACGGACTTAAAAACGTTTTTAATTTAATTACGCCTGGATGAATTTATTTCTCCTGCATGCATTGTATTTGGAAACAGGATATTCAGCATGCAGCTTTTTAAAAGGGTTTCCTATTTACCGTTGTTGGATTTCTTTGGTTCTTAAATTAATAATGCTTTGTTCAGAAAATGAACTAATTTTTTCTTTTTTTAATTGTGAAGGATGTGCATATTGTCTTCAGCTACTAACGTGTTTTTCAATGTAAGAGTATTGAGGGATCTCATTTTCCTTAAGTGCACAGAAGGAGGGTGATGAATGAAGGAATTACAGTAGTAAAGTGTCTCAGAAGATGCAGTTACCATACCTTGCAGTTGCTCACATGCAAACTTTAAGGAAGAAATCAGCTTGAGTAATTGCTGGCAACAGTGCTGTAAGTCTTACTCCGTACCAGAGGTGCTAGAAGCAGCTCAAGCTGATCAGCACTTTAGGAGTTTTTCTCTTTTCAGCTTGTTTGTTTTTCTAGGGGTGGGAAGGGGAGGGAATTGCGCCTTTTTTTGTGTGTTTTGTGTTTTTTGTTCTTATTTTTGACAAAGTTGTGTGAGAGCTTCTGAATCTCAGTGGGATATTTTGGGATGCCTAACCCTGTCCCTCCCCCTGTCCCCAGGTGCCCGCGGTTGGGCTGGCGCCCGTCAGCCCCGCTCAGCCTGGCTCTCAGCAGCAGCACGGCCAAGGCAGGCAGGGAGGTGGGAGCAGACAGCGGCATCTCTCGGCTCCAGCCCTGGCTGTGCTGCCTGTGCAGCCCGGGCTTCATTTCATTTTCCCGTCCGTGCTATGGAAAGGTAGTAGTGACACTTGCCTACCTCACAGGGGTGTTGTGAGGACTAATTAGTTAACGCGCCTGAAGTGCTTAGACATTATAAAGCACTATAATAAGTATTATCTTAAATATTATTAAAGCACTGCCTAGCCTTTGTGACCTTGGAGTGGCATTTTCTGCATTATGCGATTTTCTATGATGGAAAATTTGAAAAAAAATTATTTATTGTATAGAAAATTACTGCACTCTAGCATTTTGGAGCGGATATGAGGGAAAACTACTCGTAGACTCATTAATGTAGCTTAATATTTGTCCCAAATTCCCTAAAGTTATAGATTATGTAGAATTTCACAAAGTCCTTACATCTTCATGAAGACCTGATGAACCTATTGTACTGTATAAAAATGTCAATTTTTTTTTTTTTACCTAAGCTGTGTTTTTTATATCAATATTTTCCTATGCCGAATAGTTTTCTTACTTTCAGGGAAGGTAAGAAAAATACCTTTTTTACATTTGTTACTTATGTAACATCCATATTTTTCACATTTTGATAAAATTGTAACATACTGTATGCTTTCTACTTGTAAATGCCAATAATAGAATTAAAATATTTATTTAAAATCTTTAGTGTGTGTTATTGGAAAACTTCTTTTCTTTTTCTCTCTCTGGTTTCATTTCTTAGTCTTCACTTTTACTAGCTTTATTTATTTATTCTTCAGAAAATGGGCTTTAAATATAAAGTTCATGGTATAAAATACACATTCAGAGTTAATTCAGAGTTCACACACATTCAGCGTCACCTGGTCATGGTGAAGCCAGCACTCGTCTCACGGTGGAAAGTAAATTAATCTCTCAGCAGATGAATTAACTCTGCGACGCGCAAGCCCGGCGCACTCCTCTGGTGCGGCCTGACGTGGTGGCTCATGGCACAGGAACGGATCACGGCAGGGAAGCGGGGAGCTGTCACCGTGTCCCGCTGCATTTCATCAGTGACCTTGATGGATGTTTCCAAAAAGCAGCAACCCTCACCTTTCTCAGGGAGAGGGAAAAGTGCAGTTGCTGCAGCACTGGTCCGCCCATGCTGTGCCTGAGCTGATATCCAGAAGTGTTAAATCTGTTTTCAAACAGGTTTCTCATAGTATCGTGATAATCTGTTCTAGTCCATAGAGCATATAGGTAACAACCATTTTTATATTTGTTAACCAAGACTTCCATTTCCATGCAAATCCAAAGATTTCTGGAGTGTGAGAACATGCGCTTTCCTTAATAATGAGGCAGCTGAACAAAAATAACTGTGCAGTCTTTTATATTCGTAAGTGAAACTTGGACAATTTGCTGGAGAATGCAAACAATGAAGAAGTCAAGACTGCAGGCAAGAGGTGGGCTCCGGGGTTATAATCTGTGCTACGGGTATTTTATTTAAAGAACGTAGAAAATGGTATGCAGTTCTATACAAAGAATAACAATTCAGGTTTTCCTGTGCGTTCCTTGTTAATTTTAGAGTTTTTTGGTGCACTTGGCTCTGAACCAGCAATGAGGAACTGACACTCTCTGGCTGAAAATGCTGCTAGCTTCATCTTGCCCTGCAACAGCAAAAAGAAAATGGGCCAGAGTAGCACACATTTGTATATAAGTAGTTTCATCTGAAATAACAAGAGATCCGCAAATGATTTCTTGGTTTCAGAAGTTGCTGTAATTAAACATCTGTTAAAAAGCTGCGTGTTTAGTTTGAGTATTATACTTCAATGCAAACTGTACCACATCCAAGCAGTGATTTTAATAACACATGAAAACTTGAGCAAATGGAATCTTCTGAATGTAACACCAAACATATTGAGGACTGCATTATGCCCATTAAACACTCTGATTTTATCAATATATTTTGTTAAAGGAAAATAATAGGCAATATGGGCTTACCCGAAATGTATGCCATACCTTAATGCCGTTATCAGTTTGTAGTACATTATTCTCAATTCTCCTTTGACAGACAAGTCTTATTTTACTGATTTAATTGATTCCCTGTTCCTGAAAAACACTTAACTGTGATCCATTTCTGCCCTTTTTTTTAATTCTTCCATTATGTGAATCAGAGCAGGGCTCCAAGTGCTTCATGTGAAAAGATCATCCCGAGTGATTAGGCTGCGAGGAACGCAGGGTGAGCTGCGTAGCTCCCCCGGTTCATCCCCAGGGCTGCATGGTCTGCTTGGAAATCTGGGACGTATTACAAGTCACAAATATCTGGAAACCGAAGCAGTCTGCGCTGTGGTCCTTCTCACTTCAGTGCTCAGGAGCCTTCCAGCACATCACATGTCAGTAATTTGACTTACAGCGACTGATCTTCCTGCAGCCAAACAAGATTATACTGTTTCTCAGAGTTGTTCTCCCACTGGAGTTTTTGCAGGATGCAGTTGCTGGTTTACGTTGCCAGCAGCAAAGAAGAAGACCCGTTACTGGACCCTGTACCTATGTTACTGTGAGCATAGGTTCTCCACCTTTGCAAGCTAAGATGTAAAATTGTCAAAGCAGACTTTATTACTTCTATTTTAAATATAGGAGGCCACAGTAGTTTGTATTTTACAGTGAGCAGTGACCCCCTGCTCCTACAGACAGGATTTGGGGAGCAGGAACCAGCTGCCATGAGCCCGCTGCATGAACTGGATTCAGGTACAGGGACTTGCTTATTTTTCTCCCTGTATCCTTGCAGAGAATTATGCTTCAGTGGGAGTACTGTGTTTAAATATGTTGCTGTTGAAAAGGCATACAAAGACTGGTCAGCATTTGCTGTTGTGGATTTTCTTTAGAAATTTGAGAAGGGGAATGAGGAGAAAAAAAGTACTAAGGAGAAAGGCTCCTACTTTTCGAAGCAGGATGGAGGGAAGAAAGCAAACAGGCTGGTCCTTCTGCTTTCACGTGCTAGTGTTTTGCTTTCCACCCATTTATTCTTGTCCATGTCCATATACATTCAACAGTCTTTACTCTTTCACGTTAGTGTTTTGTTCATCCCAAGGTCTTCCCTTTGGATTTCTATAGGGAGCAGTTGGTGGGAATGACTGAAAGCAGGTTTTTATGTTGTCGGTGAGTACCATGATCTGTCTGAAAATCCAGATATTCTCTCTCCTATATTTTGCATGGATATCACCTTACATTCAGCCCTTCCTAATCTTTCTCCAAACAGCTGGGGATTCATTTTTTAGAGGACCTGAACCCAGAGGCTCTCATAAGCACACTCTGTTTTCTTCCAAAACCTGTAGCTCAGGGCAAGTTCAAAAGTAATATTCACTTCTATCTCAGACCTAAGCAAAAAAACTGATTTTCAGTTGAAGTTCATTGAAGTGATCCCATATAACGGACTGACTGCTTTTCCTCAAATCTGCTGGTTCTTGATGGGGAAGAAAAAAGCTCTCAATCCACAGTTTCAAGGAAGTATTTTGTTTGGGGAGAGTCATTTTCAGAAATTCCAAGTAAATTGGCTCTTGTTCCCCCAGCCTTTTCCCAACTCAAGACACACCAAGGGCTGTCCATAGGACTGTTCTGTACATGGCCTTGTGCAAGGGGAGCAGACTTGCTCTGTCTCGTTTTGTTGTGGTTTGGGATTGTGCCGTGGTCGAGCTTCTTGCAGCTCTGCATCCTGCCCTGCCTTTCACAATCGTCCCAGATCCCTGCTCACAGCACAGGGCAAAGCCAGGATGCAGAAATGCGCTGCTTTCCCCCTCCCTTGCGCTTGGGAAGCAGTGCTAGCGAGAGGAGGAGAGTGAAGTGGCTTACCCCGGTAAGCTGGGATGCCCAAGTCAATGTGCTTTATTTTCAATTAAACCCTTTCAGAGGATTCCCATTTTCAGGGAATCAACCAGAACTGTCGGTTAAAAGAAAATCAAGATGAAAGTCCCATATCCTAAAGTTTGTGCTGAAGTCAGGGCAAATTGACAGCATTCCGATTGAAAACTGGAAGGGCTGCAGTCTTCCTCGGCGGCTGCTGGAGCCCCAAGGACAACGTGCAGTATGTCAGATAGATAACGTGCGCGTCGTGGCCACTGCTGTGATAAAACTGCCAAGCAAATAAAGGAAAATAGCTGGGGGCTGAAATCATGAGGCAATGAGTGAGTGACAGTCAGAAACTTCAGTGTGACAAGATGTGCCAGAGTGGACGAGGAGATAGAGCAGCAGGACAAGGAAGGCAGGGATGGAATGAAAAAAATTATATATTTTCAGATATTCCTTCACCTTCATTTCACAAATCTCTTTCCCCAGTCACTTGGGAAGGAAGCAGTCCAGGTGTCCCATCGGCAGCAATTCCTTTAACGTTTTTTTTTTTCCATCACTAACAAATGATGCCAGGTGAAACCATCTCTAGGAAGGAGGGTGGTTTTGTGCACACGTACAAAATGTGCTTGCATACACATAGCAACGTACATACATACACATACATACATGTGCTTTCCATCAGGCAATTAGTACAAAATTCCTGGCAGGAGTGCATGATTGGAAAAGAGGTTAGCAACCTCCTTCTCCCCCCAGCAGCACAGAAAAACAAGCCACTGTTCCCAGTTCAGTACAATTCTGCGCGTTCCCCTAAAACCCTCTGCTTTTCTGTGCGGCTCTTCAGACAAGTGGTAGGGTAAATAAACAGGTCCCTGTCCTCACATTTGTTGCTTTATTTCCCCCAAGACTTTTAAATGCCAGAATGTGATTTAGCAATTATTGTTTGTGCTTGCATATCTTCTGCAATTAGCTAAAATGGCAAGTTAGGGAATAAGAAACAAACATTAATATAAAAAACAAACATTAATGTAATAGAAAACATGTCCAATGAAAAATGTACATTGTTGAGTCATTCGAAAAATGTACTTTGGTTTTAATAATCCAGAACGCTGCCAAACATGCATTGTAATTTCCTTTAAAATAATGTTCCCTCTTAATAAGTCTTTATTAAAACAGTTTGTTAGAGCTTTGTGAAGACATTATGCAAAATTATGCTGTGTGATAGCGGCTTTTTAATAAGAAATTCTTGCAGTCTGCAGAAAGCTACGCGGGGACTGGAATGGCCCAGCTCCTCTGAAGCAGCTGCCGGTAGGCGTGCAAGCAGCTGAGGCAGCAACTGACTTGCCCAGAGCGTGCAGGCGGCCCGCACCGCTCCTCAGGGCATTGCTCGGGGGCTGGCGGGGGCAGAGCCACGCGATGCACAGCACAAACACCCTCTTGCAGGTGGACTGCCCCGAGGCTGGTGCTGCCTCTGTGACTTCACGGCGCCTAGAAGGGGCTTCCACCCATCGGCACGTGGGAACGGCAGCTGAAGGCATGTTCCCAGGGAGGACGTTATTGTAAAACAGCGCCCAAGACAGGAGCTTAGCCAAAACTCAGCGGCATGCGGTGACATGGATGCCCCATCCTCGGCGTCGGAGCGCACAGGCAGCCAGTCGCTAAAGTTTCCATTGCAAGGCTCGATCCGGCTACTATCCTGGTTTTTAACTGCAGTATACGTAAGAAGCCAGAGATAGCAAATAGATTGTTTTTTTGACTGAGGCTTATGAAAAGCTGAAAGGACACAATCAATAAAAAGCCGGTAGTTCATGATACAAGAGCATCCCACCTACAAGGACACCAAACATTTGAACAGTTGAATTATGCTCCCCAGAAGTGCTGCACGAAAAACATGTAACAGACCTTTATTATTATTATTTTTACCTATAGCAAATATACTTTCATTACTCTTACCCTCAGAATACACAGCACTTCTATGTTAATGATGCGGATGATGCAAGGGCTGCCACCACCCTCTTTCTCACCACTGCCCAAAGCACAGCCGAGCTATACAGAAATAGCTCACGCTGGAGCCGAGAGGTCCCTGGGGACCCCAGTTATTCCCCCTCCAAATGAAGGCTCATTTCTGCCAGCGACACTCAAAACTCCCTGAGCTCATGTCAGGCCCCTTCCCACGTGTGATGGAGCCTGCATGGAGCGGGGCCGCAGCAGGCGCCACGTGTTCTGAAACGCCCCCCGGCCAGATGCCACAGGGGTGCAAAAATACCTACTAAAAGCCTATGGGGCTGAAAGGGGTTTGAAAAGCCTTTAAGGACAACTGCATTAACTCTTTCTGGTGGATCTACTCCAATTTACTTTGATATTTATCATCATTGCTCTGCACTAAATTATTTGAATTTCAGCAAGTTTGCATCTGCACTGAGGCATGATCTGATGCTCTACATTTTATTAGGAAGTCGCTTTTCCGATGAAGCAGTTCATGTACTTTGCTTGACGGCTTTGGGTTTCTGTTTCTTTTGCGTTTGTGCTTTCAATCCATTTTTTTCAAAAGTAGTTTGCCACTCAACTCATGTGAAAGTGGTAAGAAGTATTCCTGCTACTCAACATTCCTGAATTTCTTGATTAAGTTTCTAATTGTGGTGAGACCTAAGGTTATTGCCTTAAATGACTTCTTTCCATGGTGGTAGCAGAGGTGCTGCTGCTGTTTGGTTTGAGGCCTTTTCCTGTGACCCACTTGGTTTCCTCAACACTGACCACTTTGTTCACTTGTTCTTAGCATTAAAATCTGGGGCAGATTTTGTGTAGCTGCTGCTGCAGATAGCAACGGCTGTGAAGACTTTCAACACTCTTTAGCAGACTGTGGTGACAGGGTCCCTTCTTGCTAGCTGCTTGGAGTGCGCTTGCTCAAAAAGCATATCTGACAAGTGCTGAGGCTTTGTCAAAGTTTCCTTTGCTTTCCGATTTTTGTTGCTTCTGTTTTGATTTTTGGATGTCCCTGGATGTTTGTCACAGGAAATGGACTTGGCTGGTTTTTTTAAGCAACATTCAATACTCTGGGAAAAAAAAAAAAAAGTGGAATGTGACAAGCTCATAATTTTGTCAATTTTTCTTTTTCCACCCATGAAATAGCTAGACGTGTACGTATCTAACTGTCCTGCTGGTGCCGTACAGTATGTCCTGGATTTTTAATAGGACTTCTCTGCAACTAGTTTAGGAGTCTGGACTTGTTCTCTCTTTAAGCTTTTGTAAATTAAGTTTATTACTTTTCAAGAGTACTAGGAGTACTTAACCTGGCAAATGTCTGTGAAAACAGAAAAGCTGTGGAGTACATAACAGCAAAGGGAACTTTTTCCAGATTGTCTCGTCAGTGTTTCTCTGCCTTTTGTCACTAGACACTGCCACCTTGTCAAAAACACAGTGTCAGAATTTGTAGTATCTGGAAAACAAAGGTAGTGAGGAAAACTGTTGAGCTTATACACAATGCACAGCAGTTTACAAAACCTAAATCTGCCCTTAGTAAGTGTTTCTAGCAAGACCGAGCAAGGCAGAGCCCTGGGTTTAACTGCCTCCATCTGCTTTCTGCTCCACAGGCTCCATCGTCCTGGTGCAAAACTGGCACATCTCCAGTCAAAACAAGGACACTGTGCTGATTTATGGTGGTGAGTGAAGAAGAAAAGAGTAATTCCCAAAACATCTGTGAGCAAATTTCTACCCCCTTGGTTAGATGTGTGTAGGGTCCTGTACTGGCCGGTCTGGGTAAAGGGCACTAGCCAAAATAGCTGCTTTTCCCGTAGTCACACATGGGCCCTCGTCGCGCTGTGCTCGGTATGGGCTCAATGTGCAAACCTCTCAGCCCAGCAGCGAGCTGGGGCCCGTGCACAGACCCCAGCCTTTCCCTGTAATTAGCCGGCATCGTTAGCCCCTGCTCAGTAAGCTCTGATGACCCTAGGCCACGTCAGCTCCAGCCCCTTCAAAGGGAGCTGTCCCCAACTGCACCGTCCAACTCGTGACATCTGTGGCCCCAGCTCCTCTGCCAAAGGGGCTCCTTGCTTGCATAACCACCCCCATAAGCCCTACTCTGTATTTCACACACCTACAGCTGTAGGACATCTGTCGAGACAGAAGAATCTACATAAATAAGATGTTAATGTAAAAAATGTTATTTACATTACCTAAAAGGAGGACTGTTAAGGAAATGTCAAAGAGGCTGTGTATCTTTACTGTGATGGCTGGATGGAGGCTCCTAAACAAAAAGCAGCAGGGAACTTACTATTTGCACAGAGTCCTTTACATTTTTGTAAACTCTGAGAGTTCTGTAGAAAAATAGTATTTTAAGGTTCCTTTTTGACAGCTCTTTATGGTCCTCAGCTGGGGCACATTCAGCTTCTCCATGACCTGAAACGCCAGACAAAACACATAGGGAAGAAGTTGTTCCTGCTCCACCTTCGGAAGGGTTCAGCTTCCAGAGTGAGCGTTTCCTTTTGCTGCTCTTCCTTCTAGACCCAGTTTGGCACAGACACATCCACCTCCTTCGCTGATCTAGTTTTTGTTCTGTTTCTTTTGCTTCACTCCAGGCACGTTCACCTCGCGCCACACAACCCCCTTTGCAGAGGACACAGATACCTTGAATAAAGTCATTTTTCTTCTCCTGTCAGTGGAAAAAAATCAGCCAATCTCCTGGCTACGTGACCATTAAGCACAACAGATTATGAGTTTCACAGGCAGTCTGGAGCCGGGCTGATGGGAAGGAGCCAGCAGCTCTGTGCCACCCCAGCCACTGCTTCACTAAAATTGCTTTACTGTCCCTTTATTTTTTTTCCCTCCCCAAATTCACCTAGATTTCTAGATTTCCTTCTTTCCCTTTTTTCCTCTTTTTCCTTCTTTTTTCTGTCCCCTATCTAAAAACAGATGGCACACGGCAAGTTGCCTTTTGGTTATAAATTTTCTTGGACTGAAAGCACTTATGGGGCTTGCCACACCTGGCCAGGCTGATAGAGCAGGCGCAGACGGTGGTGAAGGAAAGCACCACGTAAGCTGCGTCCTACGAACATATCGGACTGTCAGATTATTTGTGGTTGGGTGTATTGGTGTCATTTCAGGTTATTCTTGACAGCTGGATCCCAGCCAGCGGCTCGCTGGAGCCTCCGCAGACCATGGCTGCTTGGAGCCAGAGCAGGACATCTTGGGTTCCCTGCCCAGCTCGGAGGGGATTTACAGCACTGCTGAAACCTTTACTTTCCAGAGCACATCCTGGAAGCTGGTCAAGTGGAGGGAAACAGGATCCATCTTTTTGCATGATCCCGGGTTCTCGCTGCAGACCAAAATCTGTGGGAATCATTGCACAGGCTTAGCAGGGAAAGGCAGTGAGAACTGAGGGAAGTTTGCCCTCGGTCAGCTCTGTTTGCAGGCTGCGCATGCAGACCATGGCCGTAGACACAGGCACCACTGCCAGAAGGGCACCGCGGAGCCACTCCGTATTTTAGTAATTTGCTATTTACTCCCTGCGTGCCATCACTAGACACCCATTACCATGAAATCCAAGTAAGCAGCTTTGAACTGCATAGGCTTGGGAGGACCTCCAGCAACTGAGGTCCTCAGTTGCTTGTAATGACTGACAGCAAACAAATTGCTCATCTCCGTAGGTTTTAAGAAATCTGTGTTTACGGTGCTTGCTGATCTGAGTTTTAATGTTTCCAGCAGGTCTGTGCTGAAAGATGCTCCATGCTCTGCAATGTCCCTCCTGGATTCCCAGTGCTGCCGAACTGGCTAATGCATTTCTTTGTTCGCTATTTTTCATTTGGCTCTGTTGCTCTGACAGCTATTATAAAAAGATCTCTGTGTAACACAGTACTCCAGTTATATGTACAAGAGAAAATGTATTAGCGAAATCCACAGAGAATTAACTTTTGTTAAAAAAAAATGTTTAAAGAAATGATAGATACAGGTTTTTTTTGCCTTCATTTCACCATGGTCTTTAATGATGCTGCATTCCCCTCAGCGTGGAGTGCCCCTGCATCTGTGCTTCCGTGCTGCTTTTCTAGGGACACAGCTGTGGGCGGCCCTCTCCTCTCCTCCCCTCCTTGCCCGGATTAAAATTGCCGCTTTCTCACTCAGGTCTCCCCTCCCAAGCAGGGAGCTCTATTAGGAACCCACACTTAACTACCGAATCTCCCTTGTCTGCACTAAAACTGTTTCAGAGTCCTACAGAGACTCCTGGTAAAGGTTTTTCCTTCCAATTCTGTGTCTCAAATTCCTGACAAAAATATTACTGTATGAATTTTAATTAGGAATATTAATTTATTAGGTTAATTTGTTAAAGCCATTCATTAAAGCCAATAGTCTCCAGTTTACACACATGGTATTAAGAGAACCGGACTACATGGCGGTCTTGTTGTACAAGTGACTTATCTCAGTAATGGTTGTTGGAGGAGCCTAATGGCATTTGAACTGTGAATGAGTTTGCTGTAAAAAAAAAAAAGTCGACTTATTATGGATTAACTGGGAGCTGCAGCCTGCCCTTACAATAGGGAAAAACAACAATGGTGTCCTTGATCCCTCACACCGCCTTTACAAGAGAAGTCCTTTCTTTGTGTTAGTGGGTGGCTCTTTTCTCTATTTTTTTTTCTTTTTGTCAAGGGGAGAGGGTATTTGAGTATTCAATGATAAAAATAGTAGACCTTGAAAGAACAAACAAGCTGGTTTAGCTGGAGGGCTGGCGAGGGCGGCCTTCAGTAAACCTTGTGCTACAAAAGTTCAACTTTTTAGCTATCCTGGCCTATGGAGTCCGACTGCACAGGGGTTTTCAGGAGCTTGCAAGGGAGCACCGAGCCCAGCAAGAGCCTCGCAGCCCCAAAGCTTTGATCTCTTGCAGGGTGCTTTAAACAGCTTGGAGAGAAAGGGAGCGAGGAGCAGAAGAGGCAAAACCTGTCAGCAGTTCAAACGTGCCGAGCTCATTCGCAATACGCACGGTGCTAATTGCATTTCTGGTTTCCAAGCAAACTCATCACTTTCTTTGTCTGTGATTTTCTCCTGGATCAGTGTAAAGCAGAACTTTATCCACCTCTCAAGCCTAACAAAAGTAATCCTGTTGCTGCTTGGCTCTTCATGGGAGGTCAGCGCTTCAGTTCTGAACAGTGAAAAGAAAAGACCTTCTAGGACAAGAGAAAAAGCACCCTGCACCAAATCCAGAACCGCTCACCAAAGTAAATAGCTTGAGCTTGGGAACACAGTTAGCTGGCAGCTAAAAGTCAGTTTGGCACCTAGTGGCTCAAGATCTCCAACCCTGTCAGCTCCAA
This sequence comes from Crypturellus tataupa, assembly GCA_034781795.1. Classification (NCBI taxonomy): domain Eukaryota; kingdom Metazoa; phylum Chordata; class Aves; order Tinamiformes; family Tinamidae; genus Crypturellus; species Crypturellus tataupa. Next base: position 943,156 of record JAWLRI010001005.1, read on the forward strand.
AATGGGCTGAGGCTGCGTTCAAGATTACTTACTGTTAAATAAACGTGGATTAACCGTGACCGACTACCCTGCAAGACAAGGCTCTGCGGCAATGCAGACGAAAAAAAAAAAACAGCTCTTGCCCTCACAGGGGATATCTGATAAGCACCTAATTAATCATGTAGGAATGCACTAATAAAAAGCTGGATCTTCCATGTCTGGTCGCAGCAAGGGAGTTGCCACTGGATATTTTGAGTGCTTGACGCATAGCAAGGGATGTGGCCAGCGCTTCCCTGCTGTGCATCTCGCAAGCCTATCGGTTTCAGCAGGGCTGGGCTCGGGCCACGTGTGTGTACGAACAGAGGGGGCCTCTGCCAGCTGTCAGATGGGCTTTCACAAGGCTGATATCTCCCTACCCTTTTATCCGCGTGTCCAACTCCATTTTAAAAGCTGTTAGATTTTTACCACTGCTGTATTTTTTTTGTTTGCTTGTTTTTTTTATGGTGAGCAAATTTAATGTGAAAATTGCTGGAAGACATTAAATATGGATTTCCATGGTGCCGCTTTGACAGACACTTTGGTAAGAGTCCAGCCACACTGTGATGCTGCTTAAATGTTACTTGAACTTCTTCTATATTTTGATCTAATTTGAGTTTCCCCGTGATGTTCAAATAACGCTGGGCTAATTAGAATCAGGCAAATACTTTGTGTCGTGTGTAATAGGTAATATAAAGTACATATGCAATGACTTAACTAAACATCTAAGCTCTGGATAAAGAAAAGTTTTCATCTGGAGTTAACTTTCCGGGAGGCGGGAGAGCAGTGGGAGCTGCCAGTCCTGACACTGGTGCCCTTTGCTGGGTCCAGCCTGGGCAGCGGGGCCCCTTCTTGAAGGGATTATTCAAGCACAGTAAAAGCAAGATTTATTTTATTTTCTTTACTTTCTTTTTTTTTTTGGCTTCTTGTTTGTGTGGGAAAATTGCTGCCAGTAAACTAGCAGGAAGAAGATAGAGAGATAGAGCTACGGCTAATTTTTGTGATCCTCCTCTGAGGGCGTCCCAATCTAATCTCCGTTTGGTTAAAGTAGCTGGATTAGAAGGAAGCATTAGCAAAGCAAGCTGGGTCTCCGCCTCACAAAAACAAATATTTAACCTGGAAGAGGGGCTTTTTTTCCCAGTAAGTCTCCAAAGTCTAAGGGAGAGTAGATCATTAAATGTTTTCAAAAGGGTAAAATGTGCATGGACCAAGAGCGGATGGGAGAAAATGGCAAAAAGAGATATTTCACTACAAGAGGAATGGTGCTAGTATTTCTATCACCTCCAAAGTCTGGGGCTGTGTAAACTGTAGCACACAATTATAAATCCCTTCCCTTATTTTCCAAGTGTATACATAATCATATGTACTAATACATACAGAAAAAAGAAAAAGAAAAGGCAGAGCCAGGTTGCCCTTGTCATTCCTGTCTGTGTGGTAGCTGTCCCCATGCTCCTGGCATGCATCATGTGGAGCTGTCCTGGGAACCTTTGGGACATGCAGTCTTAGCTGTTTGGCTGATCACCACGTAGAGCAAGGGCTGTCCACACTCCCCAAACTTTTTCATGTCAAAGGAATAAGGAATAAAGTTGTTCCAGCGTCAGGCAGAGAATTTTTTTCAGGATAGATTCTGAATTTTGCTACCTGAAGGGACAACCAGACAGTATTGAGTTATGTCACTTCTCATGCAGGATATTTTTTTCAAAATACCTTTAAAAAAGATAGCATAGCAAGGCTGATACTACATACAGCTGAAGACAGACTAGGACAGGGTAAGATGATGAGCCTTTTCCAGGGAAATGCCCTTTGCAACAAGCAGAATCACCTACAACTCGTCCCCATTGGGTGCTCTGATGAAGGCTGATGCTCATCAGGTGGGAAAACTACACAAACCAAAAAAGCTATAAAGCAGAGCCAGCAACCTTAGAAGGGGTTCTTCATCCTTGGTTGTGGGAAAGGCTCATGCTGGTAGGTTCTTTTATTCTGTTTCCTCTATGTGTCTTCTCCTCAAGTTAGGTATTTTCTTGAGAGAAACTTCTTTTTTTTCTCAGATGTCAGTTGTTAGGTTTAAGATGTTGGTAGTTTTTTGGACAAAGGGATACTTGAAAAGGGGACTGTAACTCTGTAACTTGTGTGTAAATCAATAGGCTAGTAGTTTAAATAAAGGATATGTCATTTTGTATTTCTTTCTATCAGCTATAAAGAATTGTATGTGGATAACAAATTGTCAATTAGTCATTCAAATTTAATAAAACACAAAAAATCACTCAGGTTTCAGGTTTAACTCAATGTACTGCTGCTTCTATCTTTTTCTACCTTCATATTAAATTGAATGACTGGTTTGGACTTGATTGGAGCACCTTGTTCTCAGCAAATACAGCCCATGATCTTGCTCACGATCGTGGAGGGGCCAGCCCAGTTCAGGGCTCCTTTGCGAGGGGAGGCTCCAGCACCGGAGCTGCCCTTCTGAAATCCCGGCCCTGCTTCAGACACGGGGAAGGAGCAAGGGCCGCATCTACGTGACCAGTGGGCAGTTTCTCCCATGTTTCTGGTAACCTCCTTAGATGCATCAATAAGGAAATTCATGATGTTGACTTTGAAAAAAGTCCATCTGAGACATAAGATCACAGAGGGCAAAGAGTGAGGCTTTCTTTGGCCTCTGTTTTATCAGCAGTGCGAACTGTATCTAATCTGCAATAAAGGATTTCTATAGCTACTGCAGCCAGCAATGTTCTTCCCTAGCTGAGAGGGAACTAAACCATACATGTGCTGTTTTAGTGGACCAAGTATTAAAAAAAAATCTAAAGCCAAGAATATATTTGGCTGCCTTTCCTAACTGCAAGTAGCGCTACTAGTCAGAGATAGAGGAAGGAAACTAAACATTTACTGATGCCAACTAGTTTCTGAAAGGATTTAAGGAGCCTGTGTATAAGCAGGCTAGTGGTGATATCGCCTTATCTGGGAAGGATGAGGACTTCTCAGGTTGCTTATTCGGGCATTAATATCATTAACAGCAAACAGGCAAAACAGCTCACTGCTTCATTGCACTAGGCAGGAAATTCATAAGTAAAATGTAAAGCCAAAAGTCTAGAACTGGCAAGAGCAGCCTGAAACCATATCTCTTCTTAAGCTCGCTTTTTAAAGCAGTGGTCTTTGAGGAAACTTGTAATGCTTGTGTTATGTAGAGTAAGGGCCCAGAAAACTGCTTTCTGCAGTGTTTGTGCAGTGCTTGCTTCCCTCCCACTTCCAACCTGCCAGACCACTGGAGAAAAGAGCTTTTAAAGCAGTCCTACTTTAAAACAGTCTCTTTGGTAGGATATGGTGGCAGAACAGGTAGACCAGCTTGCTGCAGAGCAGTGAATGTCAGACAGGCAGTATGTGAAGAGACCAAGTGACCTATCAGATATGGAAATGAAATGGGAAATCTGGGAAATTTGAGATATAAACTTTGTATTTTGAGGAGGGAGGAAAAACAAGGTGATGGAAGGAATCCTGGGGCATGAATATTTTTAAAAATGCTGGGTCAATATCTGTTATACTCTTAATTAAATCCTGATCCCATCAGACCTTATGCATATGTTTAAGTGTCATTGAAGCTGAAGGGGCTTATGTAGACTGTTCAACATATGCCTTTCAGCATTGCCAAAACTGATGCTTTAGTTAGTAAAGTTAAATATGTAAATAAGGGTTTAAAAAGTTGCATGTTTGATTAGTTACATTGCATTACAGGGTTTTTTAGTGTCATGATAAAATGTTAGGTCCTACAGGGAAGACAATATCCCCGAAACTGCCTTATTTGAAATGGCACCTTCCAAAACCAGTAGGCTATGGATGTGGAAGGGAGAAAATGCAGAATTAGAAAGCTTCTGTATCTTTATTTCTTACAGAATCAAAAAATGTACTCAATATCTAAAGGAGAAGTACAGTACTAACTTTCAGACAGTAAATGACTAACCAACTTAAGTTAGAGGCCACAGCATCATTCATATTCTAAAAATGTGTTAGTATTTATTAACCTGATATAAATATGAAACTGGCTAACAATATATAAATTATAATGCCTCTTTAAGACTATAGTGCAGCAAAGTTTGGTTTAGTTTTCACTTTGTCTCACTTTTACTGGTTTTGCATCTATACTTTGACTTTTTTGCTGGAAATTGTTTTTTGCATCTCATATATATGTTTTAAATGTTGGGAAGATAAAAGATGGTTTGTTGTCAATGAAGCTGTCTAGTACAGCCACTTTGCAGCCCGCAGATGAGCCCCCCACTGCCACTTCCATGTTATGTCATCCCACTGTTATTGTTCTATGTCCAGGTTTGAATTAATATGAGGATGCCTTTTTCCTCTCTCCCTGCCTTTCTGTGAGATAAGCATGATGGTTGTCGATATTCAAATTTTGGTCCCTTAGCTAGACTTGGGAGGATGCAGAGAAAGAAAGATTTGAGGATTGAAGTCATCCATTTCATGAATGAAAAGGTCCAAGAGTGCTCTGAAGGCGATACAATTTTTCTGAATCATATCTGATGTTTGACTAAGTGCATCTGCATGGTTTGTGCAAATGTTTTCTCAAACAATATTTGCAGGTATTTCAAGCCATATGTACAACATAGTGGTGACTAATTTGAAGGAAATATGTTTGCCTGACTTAAAGTGCCATAACATGAATGTTTTTATTTATTTGGATCAAATGCTCCTGTGCACTAGTGTGACAAACACTAAAGGGTTAGCAGACACAGCAGTCGGATAGGGTAACTGCCCTCCTCTGCAGCTTGGGCAACACCAATTCCCATTGGCGAGTTAGGTGAACGTGGGCAATTTGTTTTGTTCTGAACTCACCCCTCCCAGAAGATTATTTCTTCTTCTTTTTGGTACAAACCGTTTGGCTCTTCCAAGGTCTCTGGGATTCGTGCAAGATTCATGCCTGGTCTGTAGCCTTGAATACTGTATACCTGTGCAATTGCGAGGTTGGGTCCTTCTGTCAGGAAAGTGCATATTCACCATGATATTTTAAGCTGAAAAGATTTTACCAGACAAGTCTTTAAAGACTAAGAATTTCTTTCTTAAAATGCTGCATTGGGAAAACAATGTTTTATAACCCTGGTGTGTGATTTCCAAAACAGTATATTCATAGGACAAATGCCAGTAAGCTAGAATGTTACACAAATAAGAATACTATAAATTACATGAGGGCTATTTACATTAAAACTTCATTTTGATGAGCTACACAGTAATTCATTTTTAAGTATTTTACAGTATATCCAGTAGTGAAGAGCAAGGTAATGTAGTTAAACTTCTTCTTTTATAGCTCAGAAGTTTAGAAAGGGAGATTTATTGGTTGGTCAGTCAAATTTTTGTCATGAACAATAAACCATAAAGTTATTGCAGCTGTGGTTATTTGACAGAAAAGACCATTAGCTACCAAAAGGCAGGGACAATAATTGTCTAGTTGTCACAATCACTGTAAACAAATGTTTCCCAGTTAAACTCCAATGACTAGAGGAAATAATTTTGGAGAGCAGCAGGCATTTCTTGATTCACATTAGTACAGCTGTATCTGTACATTTGAAGGGAAGAGATTGCGTATCCCTTTCCGACCAGAGTACTTGCCCAGATGAATCTGGATTTCGGCTCTTGATGCTTTTCAAGTTGGCAAAGTTGGACAACAGTGAGCTCAAATCTGCAACTTGTCTCCTATGCTGTTGTGAGGGCTGCAGTGAGATACAACTGATTTATGAATCCTTTTATCTACAGAATTGCCTTTGCTTTTCTCATACCTCACTCCTGTTTGCCTCTTCCTGCAGGCTTGACTCGAGGACTCTGGTGGAAGGATTTCAGCTGTGTGATTTAAGACTACAACACTGCAAAACTTGGACACAAGTCTGAAGAGTAATGTTGCTCGTGGAACAAATTAGTTCTGTATCTGTCACTGTAACTGGAAAGTCAGAGTAATGTAGGGGAAGTTGGCAGAGTTGTGTAGCATCTCATTTTTATCTGGCTTATTCCCTTCAGAGTCAGAACCCTATCAACCATTTAATGTTTTTGGCAAAACCTATTTCATTGCAATGGGTATTTTGAGAGGATGCTCAATGTTAATGTTGCTTTAAAGTTTCAATAAAAGCTGAAGGAACAAAGCTGTGTGGAAGGAAGCTTGTGAGCTAACATGTAGGATCCATGTTTTCCTGATGAATGAAAAACGTTTCTTTATCGGATCTGATAGTACTCAATATGTTGCTTTACAGGGAATATAGTAGTGCCTATTACAAAAATCGCTTTTGTCTCCAAAATGGGTATGCAAAAGTAAATTGGTAATTTGTTGTTTGTCATACAAAGAGGCTCTGTTACCAGATCTTTGTTGATTAACCAAAAAAAGGTAAGAAGAGGAGAAACCAAAAGTTTCTTGTTAGAAAACTTATTTATGATGTATACTTAAAAACTTGTGCTAAACTAATGAGCTGCAGCTTTTTCTTCAACTGAGTGTCCACAGCAACCCAACAAAATATAATTGTAAATACTAGTTACATATGCAACTTGAAAAGTCTTGAAAGAAAAAGGCAATCTTTTCCTATTCTGAAGAAGCTGATCTTATAAATTTTTCTATCCTTCCTTTTAGCTTAAACCCAGTAACCATAAAGATTTTGGCCATTTAATATTCTGTAGCTTCCCAACACTCATGTTTTTAAGTGAAGTGGTTGGAAATATCTACTCCCTCTTAATATCCCCCAAAACTATCTTTAGTACATGACTCTCCTAAAGGAGTGGTACATTATTCAACATCATTTCTACTCAGCACAGTTTTCTCAGATTGCACAAGTGTAGAAACGCATTTTTAAGAGAACTCTTTACATTGCTGTCAAACCTAGTTTACATTTTAACAAAAACCCTCTGGGAATCTCCCTTCTTATATGGAAAAGAATGGTTGGTGCATTCCCCAGCTGTGTAATTCATAGTCTGATTTTAGACCTCCATTGTCTGCACAATGACTAGCTTACAGATTTAATGTACAGGCTGTTAATCACATTCAATAACTTCTACATTTGTAACTTGACAAAAATGTGTTTCAGAGGGCAATGTTCCAATCCAGACCATTTCTCCAAAGATAACACTGCAATGCTTATGAACAGTACTTCCAACAAACCAAGAGCTAAATGAATTCTAAAACTCAAAGTGTGGCTTTTGTCTCTTTAAATGTAAAACTCTCTTCTTTTTGCACCTATATTGGAAGCAAAAAATAGTAACACCAGTGAATCTGCGCCCGTGTAAAGGGAACATTTTGTTTAACAGTATCAGATTGTGTTCTGTGACTATATACATATATGCGTGTGCATAGTGGGAGAAATACTAAAACTTTTCTGAACATGTGACTGATTAAAAAGTGTTTGTATACGTACATGCATCCAATTTGATCCTAGAAGTGTTTAGGATTATGGATGCCAAGATGACTGGAAAACTCATCAGAGCTGAGCGCTGGCTCCTGCTAATGGCATGCACAGGAAGGAAAGACCAGCTGAACTCTGAGGAGACTTTCTTGTAATGTTAGGCAGAATTGATGGTCTAGTGATCTCTCGTGGTATTTTTCTTCCAAAATGAATCCTGTTCTTGGCCACTGTTTTGTAGCATGCCACCTTGATTTAATGTACAAAATGCTTCAGCTCTTGGCTATGTCCATAACGCTTTTTACTTTAGCTCGAGGTTTTAAATTTTATATCTGTAATAAGCACCTTCATTTCATTACAACTGAATGGGACTGCCTGGCTATAAATTATTGCAGTTTTTCTGCTTCCTCAGTCCAATGCATAGACTTCAGTTTGCTTGACATTGCTCAACTGTAGGGGTGGGACAAGAGGCGATTGTTGACTTATTTATATCTCTGATATAAATACAAAACCATCTTCTTTAGCATAAAACTTAGTCGGGGTTAATCCCATTTTTGGCCAGTGCTTCAGTGTGGTTTTAAGTATTGCACTCATAAATAAAATTCCAGAAGAACAAATCATCTTGAATGACATCTCTCTTAGTTTGCTCCCTGGCGTTTCTTGCCTGAGCTCTGATGAAGTATAACTGCCTTAAAACTAAAATACTACCTTTAAAGTGGTGAGGGTGCATAGGTGCAACTGTGTTTATTTACCTCCGCGGTGGCACACCTCTGTGTGATCCTGAATCCCAGCTAGAGCTCCCCAGCTGTGGGGAGCTCCATCTGAAGGGTTCTCTGGCAGGGTGACATCAGCCTGATTTACCGCATTTCTGCATTTGCTTCTTTGAGCTATGTGTTCACTGTCCACTTTGGTGTTTTATGGCCATGTCAATCTAATAAAACGGTATTGGATCTCCTTAATAATGACTCCTCTGCCCTGGACTGTTACAGCTGCAGTAATATTGCTGCTATTAAAATAATTGCATGAATCTCCTTTGTTGTTGTTAACAGTTGTTCTAGGAAAGGAATTAATGTTTGCTTCCATAAATACATTTTTCTTCAAGAAAAGAGTAATTCTGTAAATATGTATCAGCTTAATTAGTGTGTAAATTTATTTTTACACATTTTTGAGAAGTTGTAATGAGTTTTGAACTAACTTATGGAAGGCAAAAATATCTTTCCCTCTTGCATAATTTGTTGCACCTTTTTGAAATGCTAATGAAGAAACCTAGCAGAGGTAAGCAGTTTAAATAATTTCCTGAGGTTTGTTTTTTAAGATTGTATGAACACCAAACTACCACCTTATCTTATATGTTGAAAAAAAAGTTACTCTTTCTGAAAGATGGGGTTTTTTATCTGCAGTACAAACTTCGTTAGAGTGGATATTAGTTTACCTTGAGTTTGTCTTTTCCTTGACCACTGCTAGTTGCTGTTGAAATGTCCCTAACAGTAAAATCTTACAAGATCTGTGATGTTTATATAATGCTCACAAATGAAGTGCTTGTGCTTTGCAGGAAAAGGCCTGCAGATAAATCTTCCTGCTCTGCTACTCAGTAGTTGAGTCTGGGAGGCCGGCAGAAGGTGCCAGGCTTTCAGCAGGGGCTTCACTAGATACCAAGGCTTTTAAATTATCACCTGCAATTGAAATGGCGGAATGCCTGATGCTCGTACTTTATCCTCATTACCACCATGTTATTAATATTTCAGCTCCTTGTTTTCTTTTTTTTTTATTTCTAAAGCTTTTTTTCTTCCTTTTAAGGTCCCATTCTTTTTTCCCCCCACTTTTTTTATTTGCATTTTTTTTAAGACTCAGTAAATTTAATGTTGTGCTTGATGCTGAAATGTCTAAGGGGAGCAATGAAAGAACATGTAGATATAATTTTCTCCATCAGATAACTGCATAATTTTTTCTTATCAAACTGTTACTTTTTTAATATTGCTTTTAAATGGTTTAGCTAGACTCAGACTACTGAAGCAACTAAACTCATTCATCTTATGCAAGGTTATCTTATTCAAGTTGCAACTTAATCTTGAAGCTAAGGATCTTCTATGAGTATTGATCAAAGATAGTGCTTCTCATTACACTTTCATGTGGACACTATTTCTTTACCTTGGCTGTATTCCCATTTTGGTCAGTAGTATGCACATAAAGAAGGGAAGAGTGAGTGATGTTAAGGAAAGTAGCTAAGGTCCTGTCTAGCTGTAATTCAGCATCATCTCAATATTTTTAGTATCTGTTGGATGACCTGTAATTATGGACCGCTCTATTAAGGAGACAATCTTAAAACATACATATGCTGAGTTGAGCAGCGATATTAATAAATTAAAGGGATAATATCTGCCTGTGCTTTCATTGTTATCCACAAACTTTCTAGCATGGAGCCTAATATTTGATTTATCCTTTCAGCTTCCTGCTTCTATTTTGTCTTTTGAATCTTACTACTAGTAGCCATCTATCTTGGAAAATAATTAAGACTGTGTTCTCCCTTCCTACTGGTTGAGCACTGTGATACCAAATCAGTGTGTGGCCTGATGAATTAGTCAGAAGTCCAAGTGAAAAGTAAGACAACTGGAAATTCCTAAAGATAAGCAAGTTTTAGGTTCTACAAGCTTAAAGCTTATATAATGGAGTTTATGGTAGCATTAAGTTGTAGCAAACATTCTTGATGCTCCCTATATCCTAAAGCTCAGCATAACATTATCTGGAGCAGTAGCTTTGCCCCTGAAAGTCAGAGCTCAGTTTTTCCTGGACTGGAGGTCCATGGCAGAGCTTCAGGTGGTGCTTTTTGTGGCACAGCATAACATCTATCTCTGCTTTTCTCTGTGGTCCTGATCTCTCCTTCTTGCAGCCATCTCTCTCCCTCAGTAGCAAAAAGTCATTTTTGCCCTCCCTGAGAGTGTGATGGGAAAGTTCAGCATGCTGAAGTGATTTTTTTTTTCTTCTTCTTCTTCTTCTTCTATAATGAGTAGAAAAATGTGAAGAGGAGAATCTAAGGACAGGAGTTGATATGTTATATGTTGAGTGTATGTGTCACCATGATGGTGAAGCAACTTACGTTAAGAAGAGGTTTCCTGGTGCATCGCTGTTAGTCATGATAATTCTCTTACTAGCAAGACTTCTCCTATGTTCTTGCATCATTGTCAGAAAGCAAGTTAGGCAGTATTTTTTTTTCTTGGATGAGAAGAGGAATAGCAATAAATTGTCCTTTCTTATCAGAATTTGCAGTGAGGAAATCGTGCATCAATGTGCTGGGTTATTCCTTAGCTGGTGTGCTGTTCGAGTGCTGCTGCTTCCTGTAAGACAGTGAAGGCTTCCCAGTCTCCAGAAATAATCCACAGCATAAAACTGAGTCAGCTGGCTGGAATGCTGGCCATTAAAGACAATTTTGCATGATTAACTACTTGAATAGAAAAAAGTTGATGTCAATAAGCAGTTTTCCTATTTGTCTTCAAAGCTGCAAAGAGTCTACCAGCAACTAATACCTCTCAAACTGTACTGACAATGTAACTGTACAGAACAGGGACCTTAATTCAAATCAGTTAAACCACAGTTCAGCTCTTTATTTCAGGCAGTTTCTTTTTAATTTCTTCCCTTTCACTTCCTGGTCTCCTTATCAAAACTTGTCACTTAAATATGATATTTTAATTGTAATATTTGGCCCTATAGGGGGGGGGAAAAAGAATACATCTTAGGTATCATGTTTAAAAATATACTGTTTTTTAACATGGTTTGGGTTATTAACCTACTACAGCTGTGTTTTTCTCCTGATACTTGATTTGGTGTTAATTTCAACTTAGGCATTGGATATATTTATGGATAATAAATTGTGTGGACTTCATTTTGGTGAGGAATACCCTGCGACCACAGCAGAGATGTCCACTCTTCAGTCCAATTGCTATTTATGACCCTTTCCAACAGATTCTTCTTCCTTTTTCCCTTGGACCTCCCTACTGCCCAACACAACTCAGAAATACAGTGGTTTTTTTGCATAAAGAGAGTCACAGCAACGGGAGGGAGTTTGGACACCTCGTCATAGCTTCAGTTTGCAGCTTGTAGACACAGACACCTGCTGTAATCTCCTGCAGTGATAAGCAGTATCATCTTTCCTGAAGGCATTTGGGGAGGTGGTGGTTTTTTTTCCTTCTTGCTCTTTCCAACTCTGTAGAGGAGAGAGGCACCCAGGAGAAGCAGCCCTGCAGCATCCTGCAGGGAGAGAAAGGGAAGATGCATATGAGAACCAGATGTTTCCAGTCCTACTTACTGCTTCCTACCTAGTCTCCAGGACTAGCAGAGTGCTCCTTTGTGGGAGTTAAGGCTCTGTAAGGCTAACTGGTAACACTGAGCCCCTTTCTGCAGCCAAGCAGGGGGCCCACTTTGTCTGGTGCTGCTGTGGTGAAAAGAGATGTGGCGGAGCCAGATGGAAGTACTCTGAAGTTCCCTGGTTCCTTCCCAGCCAGTCCCATGAATGTTCCTGATTTCGTCCTTGTCCTTCTGTAAAAGAAGTTCTGGATTAAATACTTGCATTGCTCATGCAACATGCTGCTTTCTCCCTCTAGCACTTGTGCAAGCTGCTTTGCTCATTTAGTGTGGAATGAATGTAATGTGCCCAGCTGGTGAAGGATGAGTCTCCCTATGACTGGCTTGTCCCAGGATTAATAGTGTAAGTGAGCAATACCTGGTTGGTCATATATCATTTAAGAGACTCCTAAGCCAACTCTTGGTGCAAGCCTTGCAAAAGCAGAGATCTTTCCTTAAGAGGTGAAAGTGTCATGGGCATCTCATGGATCCTGTGCCAACCTTGTGAAAAAGGCATCACAGCAAATGTGTATGGCCAGCCTTTGTGAACCTTTTGAATCTGTTTGTTTAGCATCACTAGGATGCTATAAACGCACCAGAGAGGGGGTATGACTTTATATGTTATCACAAGTGCTTTTTGTGAAGTTTTAATTGATTTCCTTTTAGTAGAGACAATACTAACCTCAGAACTCTTATGAACAGCATAATTCATCAGGGCATGTGATATTCATGAGGAACAGATAAAAACAGATTTAATAGTTTCAGTCCTTGGCAGCATATTTTGTTCCAGGAACCACACAGAATTTAAGCTGTTTGTGTTGAACTTGAACAAAGCTAAACAGAAGAAAAGAGAGATCATGCTGCTTTTCACAGCCTGTCAGAAGAATCTTTTTGGAAACTTACAAAAGGATGAAATATTCCTGTCCACAGAACATGCTCTGCAGGGTGAGCAACTCCCATTTTGGGGAGGGGAGGGAGTTCCTCTGAGTCTGCTTAGAGCAAGAGGTATCTCTTTTCTTGAAGAGTTGAGCAGTTATGAGGTACTGGATGCCAGCTACTCTGTAGCAAACAGACTTTTTATTAATTATTAATAGAGCTAATTACGAGAAACTGCATCAGACATGTTGCTAACCATGAACATACAGCCAGGCTTTCTGGCACCTCCTGCAACCTGAGCTCCATACAAAATATTTTATAAGCCTCTTTCTAATGTCTTTTGTGTATTAGATGAATTTCTAAAGGGAATGCTTCTGATAATCATAGTGCATCTTTTGCCATTTTTTTAATTGCACTGAGCCCAAGTTAGCTGCTGGTAAAGCAGAGAGAACAACAGTATGAGGTATTGGTATAACCAGGCTGTAAGCTGGAAGGTGCCTTAGGGCTTACAAAAGTACCAGTGTACCGAGGGTGAAAATATAAGAAGATAAAGCAGAAGAGAAATAGTAGCTGAGCAAATAAGCTCATGTACTTTTGAAGCACCTCTACTTTGATAGCTGGATGTGGCCCAGGGAAGGGACAGCCCAAGCAGCTCCTCTTGTTGCTTCATGTGAAGTCCATGGCTCTGCTCTATGCATTGACATGTCTCTGAATAGACTTTTTTTTCTTTTTTTTTTTTTCAGGAAAAGTTGGAGGAGAGATTTTTATAGTAGCCCTAAGACCAACCTATCCTTAAAGAAATAAGGAGATAAAGAGCAGACTCAGTCTTGATCTTTCCTCATACCTCACACTGGCACCCTGGACATTCTTCCTCATCCCTTGTCAAAGCAGTTAAAAGTCATGAACCATGGCAAAAACTCATGAGAAAGGTTTCTAACGATGAAAAAAATGAACTAGCAGACAAATACAATCTTCAGTCCAGTTTTGGTAAAGAAATATTTTGAGCTTGTTGGACTTCTCAGCTTCCATGAACTATTAAAGTCTTTTGAAATTAGACTTTGCAGTATTGGCTGGCAGCTGAGGAGCTTCTATAAAGATGATTTAATGAACAAATGAGGAGAAATCTTGCAACAGAATATATAATACCATTATAATTTGTACAAGAACATTAGTCAGGAAATTACTGCTAAGTGCTATAAAAGTCCTGTAACAAAGGAATCTGATGGGAGGAAATATTTGAGAGGTTTTTCTTATGGTCTGTTCTCTATTTCAGCTCCTGATGTAACAACAAGCTCTAATGTGCACAGTCAAGGTCATTCAGTCAAACTTGAGCCAGCAGCCATTTGTTCCAAAAATGCTATTTCTTCTCAGGTCTGACTGAATTCCTGAAAGACTTTCCTCCCATTGTTTAAAAGAAACGGTGTGAGGTCTAGTTGTTGTCTTCTATTGTTTTTATTGTCATTCTCATAATTTCTTGTGTTCTGTTCTTATTACCCCTACACGTTTCATCAGCTCCCATATATTCTATGCACAAGTTTTCGATGACCCTGAAAGATAAAAGCTGTAGATAAATGTTTTTGTGTAGATTTTTTTCTGCATTTCACTGTTTTATGCATCTTCCAAATGAATTGCTCTTGGCTGCATAGAGTGCTCCAAACTTTCTCTTGCTCTGAATCTTTCTCAAGCCAAGAAAACTGGCTGGAAGGCACAGTGTATTTTGCCTTTCACTTCTGTGTCTCCACACCATTGTGGTCTTAGAGTACTTTGAGGTGTAATATTTGCAGGTGCTTAGGACAGTTCAGCATCATCACTGGGTATAGAAATGTTGAATCTTAAGATTGCTTTGTCTGTTTTGAGAGTAAACCATACCTTATTGAATTTAATATAAATTCAGAAAACTTCCCCTAACCGTGAAAAGGGGAATGAGATGTGACTTGAACCCCACACTATACCCTGTCCTTTGGGCACTGGTTTCCTGGTTCACTGGCTCTGTGAGCAGACCAAGGCGAATATTTTGTGCTAATGGCAAGCGGTAGCTGTATGGGAAAGGGTTGCTGCGGGCACCAAGGCACCTCCTGCCTGTGTAAGCATGCACCGGCTTAAACGAGCAATATTTCTGAGAGTCTTGAGGTACTTGAGTCAAATGATTTAATCCCCATTCTTTCAATGAATGAGCTGCACTAGAATAACTCTGTTCTCTTAGCAAAACACTTTTTTTCCCCTCCTTCCTTTGCTAGTTGCTATGCTTATTTATAGTCAGCTGATTGCTGTGAATAGCTCTGCTGGAGGTATATTAAAGCGATATTTTGATGCAGAGTTTAGAATCCTGGCTACACAAATCATTATTATTTTTCAAATTTAATCGGATTAGCCTGATTTCTATCCAGAACTTCAATAGACCGTCTTCTGTTTCATTTTTCACTTTCCCTTGAAAATGTCCATGCAACTAAGGAATCTTTCAAGCCAATGAGATTTGGTACAACTACACTCAAAATAGGTAATTTATAAGTCTTTCCCATCTCTAAAATTAACTACACCTGTTCTCATGCAGGAAAGTAAGTGCTGTTAAATCATGAGATTGCTTATGACAAAACCAAAGAAAGTGTGAGTGAAAATGTAAACATGATGACAACTTGATATTGCCAAAATAAAAACTTATATTGCACCAACTGATAGCTAGCTGGAAGTCAGAAATATAATACATTAAAATGAACGGTTTGAAGATTGATCTTTAGCTATCTGGCAGAGCATGAATTAAAGCAAACTTCAAATAACATCAGCATCAGCTTAGTTCTCCTCCCCTTATGCCCTCTTTCATTCCCTGCCTTTAAACACATGTTCTTAGCTGAATTACAGGACTTTCAGCTGGCAGCCAGTGGACTGTTTTCACAAGGCCTCGGTTGCCCAGATGTGTGACAGCACAGGATTTTCCAAGAAATTCCCCAAGTCACCTGGAAAGGGAGGGGCATTTCCATCATATTTCTGAGTTGCCATGAGACTCTGAGTGGCTCAGTTTTGTTTCTCTATCTCAGTTTATAGACAGCCAAAGCCATTCGGTTCTTTGAATTTCAGGTCTGTCTTGAAGCTTTAATTATTATATATCACCTACAAGAAAGCTTTTTGTTTTTATTGCACAGAGCTGTATGCCAAGCAAAATTGAGCTGTGTTTGGATTTAATATTAGAGCAAGGGCAGATAATACAGAAAATAAAAAACACTCCCCTGTTGTGCAAGATATACTTATATGGCTCTGTTCACTTGAATAATCTGTTCTCATTGATCTTAGTCTGACTCTCTGCAGGGTTTTCTTGGTCAAGGAGGCTAAAATTGATTCAAGGCCCAAAGCGCTTCAGCACAGTGTTGACAAAACCTAGAATCCAATGTTCTTGTGTCAACATGCTCTGACTTTCTTGGATCTTCAAACCACATTTTGCTGTATGACCAAAAATGGAAGGTGGATCACAATGAGAAACATATGGCAGAGAGTGGAATTTCAAGCTTTAAGAGCAGAGAGGAGGAGGAGGATGAAGACTGACAGGAAAAGAGCAGAGGAGCATAGAGAAAGAAAAAAGAAACTGAATTTAGGATCTGCTTTTAGGAAGAAAATCACTCTAAACTCTTCTGGTGACCTTACATGGGAACCCTGATGGAGCTTTATCTTTATGACTTCTCCCTTTTGCATTTATTTCCTTTCACTCTTATTTTTGTAATATGCTTGGCATTAGATCTAGAGATAAATTGGAGAGCTACAAACTTTGAATTATTTACTGTCTTTCAAAGGTATTCTAAGGTAGTGAGGGTTATATTTGAAATTATGTATAAAACAAGAGCAGCTTTTAAAATGGAGAAGTTTGACTACAGAACTCTGGTTTAAGGCTATTGAGAGATGTTTGAAGCTGACCAGAGGGCAATGCTGCTGTTGCATAGCAACTTGTGAGGTCTGAAAATTTGGTTTTGCCCAAATATGGAATCATCTACTGGGAATTTTTAAATTCCCACTTTTCATTCTGGTGCAGAGCAAAATCTGGGGCTTTTTGTGTTCCTTCTGCAAAAGGTCTGTGTGTTTTTCCAGAAGAGGGGGAGCTGCCTCTGAGCGGTGCTCCTCGAGGATCAGTGCAGGAAGGGTGGGCAGGATGCGCCACAGCACTGGCGCACACACGTGCACCTGAGCAGGACACGAGCACTGCTGGGGCGTGGGGCTGGCTCCCTGCGCATCTCCTGGCCATCAAGCCTGCTCCCCGAGCACACAGACCTCCTTCCTTACCTATGCCGACGTGTGCTAGCACTGCTGGGAGAGAAACTTGCATCCTAGCATTTCTTTCCGATAAAGCAAAATCACAGCGGGTTTAGGCATCTCTTTCCTTTGCTGGCAGTGCCACAGTGGCCTGATCATGGTCCACTGTAATCACAAGGAGTCTTTTTATTAATACCAGTGGCCAAAATTTAAATATAATCATTAGGAAAGCAGACAGGTTTAGGTATGATGTTAGTTGAAAGAATACAGGAAGAATATTGCTCAAGTAATGCTATTACTGCCCTATCATCTAGCAATTGCAAATTATAATTTGCTACTCTGAAGTATATGTCTGAGGTATGTGATGTCCCTCCTGATAATATTCAAAGAGATATTAAGTAAATGTATGTGGGTGCTTATCTATGTACACATAATATACATAGACGCATCCTTTTCCTTCGGTTAAATTTGTCAACAGCATTCATGATTTTGCAGAACCTTTTCTTCAAAGGAACACTTCTTTACACAGTACCTTCATTTTGCTCTATAACTAGTGAGTCCTTTATTGCTGCTGTCTTAAACTAGTTTTCAAAAGCCTATGTCTCCCCTTATTCCTTTTTGGAATCAGCAAAATGAAAGCTGAAAACTATTCCTGTCTGCTTCATTTTGTGTTGAACCTGCATTTTTGCCAGGAACAATTCTGCTTGAAATATTCAGAGCGCAAGGCCATTCTCAATACGGACAGAAGCTTTGGGGGAAATCCTTTGCACTTAGAGAGGCTGGGTCACGCTGGCAAAAATTCAGGAGCAGCTGCAGAAATTGCTAATGCATACTGGGGCAACGCTTCATAAAGTTTGAAATCAAATACACCAGCTCGAACTGCGAAAGCCAAGGGCAGATAATTAATGAGCTCCCTTTAGAGAGGCGTTCTGTCCCACTGAGCACACGCGGTCCCCGAGGACGCTGCGAGGGAGCTTGGCCAGGTGGGCAGAGCCCGGGCTGGTTGCACGGCTGGTGTCTCTCGCTGTCAGCAGGGCCCTGGGCTGCTGCCGGGGCTGGAAGCGCAGAGGCTGTTACAGGGCTGTCCCCCGTGCTGGAGGGCAGGAATGTGCCCGTGTCGTGGTCGCGGCCGCTGGCTAGAGAAGCTGGTGAGCGCAGGGGCAGCAGGGCACGCAGGATCGCTTTCGTCTCAGGTCTGAGCTGTCTCAAGGTGTTTGGTTACAGAACAAGGGTGCCAAAGCATCAGAGGGAGCAGACTGTGATGAGAGCCATAAATCTACTTAGATTAACTGAAATTTTCACTGTTTGGCTCCAAGGTGAAGACCTAAATATTTTTTCTTGCAGCTAATCTCTTTTGACTCTATGAAAAACATTTTCATTGCAATAAAGTTATTAAAGTCTTAGCACTTACTGTTTTGTAGTTAACATGGCGATGTTTTTTTCCCCTGCCTGCAAGTTTGTTTGCAATAAATTTCTTTGCACAGGTCAGCTCCTCACTCTGGTTCTCTTATTACTTCATTTAAGAGAATAATTCATTTTAAACCCCAAACTAAACATATGGCTGAAGAGTAGAGGTTAAGAAATTGAATAAAAAGAAAACAGCACTTCACCTTTCATTATGCTTGTCTTAAGTATCTGCTTTATTAAACTTACTCAGTGTTTAAATCTGGTTTATTAAAAACCATCTATGTTTAGCTTTTATGCTATTAAAGCAGTCTGTACCATATATATGTACATATATGTACTGTCGAAAACAGATGAGCTTTTGCTTTTCAAAAAGAAATAATAAATGCAGGGTGCTTCAAGATATGCAGTTGTATGAAGTGGTTAACGTATAGACTTTTGGCCAGTATCATATCAAGTCAGTTTTATAAATCCAGATTTTAAATGAGTTTATTCCATTTAGCATGGCTGTTCGGGAAAGATATGTTCCATGTCCCTGCTGGAAATCCTAGCCCAGATTCCCATTTGCCATGCTCCCTCTCTCCATAAAGCCTCTTTAGGCTGTCAGGATCGTGCAAAGACGCATCTGTCAGTGGCAACTTGATTTTCTGTTCTACCTCTAAAATCTCAGCTGACACACCAAGGATCACTTAATCTGCTCAATTATCACCACTCAGTGCCTCGCAGTGAAATCAATGGGAACTTTGTTATCGATTTAAATGGGAGCAGGGTTGGCATTTGGCGCATTCAGAATCATGGCCCAGCGGCAGTTGCTCTATTTAAAATGTTACCTCATGGGCATCGTTCCCGTGATGTGCAGGGGGAGCCTTGCCAGAATAAGAAGTGTAATTTTGGCTCTCAAGTATCATTAGGCCTGAAGCAGATTAGTTGTAGATGGTTTGCTGTATTGTCACTTTTAATAAGACTGGGCTATGAATCCTCTGTATCTCTTATTTGGTATTGTTTCCTCTCTTACTTTGTATGACACACTTGGAAAGCTGCACATTTGGAAAAAGAGTGTCTCTATGCAGCCAAGAAAGTCCTGTTTTCTATGGCTCTCATAAAATTTAGAAGATAAGTTAATGCATGATCATAGCAGCCTATATATGAAGTTTGATCACCACCTCTGACTAGTCCCATTCCAACACCTCGGGGATGTGTGTGGGCTGTACAAACTGCCATGTACTTGCCCGGCTGGTTGGTTTTTCCAGGCCCTTGGTGATGCTCAGAGCAGACTCTCCTTATGGGACAGCTTGCAAATCACGTGCTTTCATTTTCCGCAACAGCTTCAGCATAAATTGTCTTTGGCTGTGTCCAGCCCCTCCAGTTCAGTGGCCTTTGGCACGAATCTGACCAGCTCTGTGAGAGTCAGTAAAATGACAGTTATCCATCACCATTTTTCAGATAAAATATTTCTGATGAAAACAAATTGATGAATTCTGCAAGTTCTATGTGGCATTCCTTTATTTGAATTTAAAAGTCTCTCTTTCTTGGTCTCCCTCTCTTTCTCTCTCTCTCTCTCTCCATTCACCCACCCACCCACACACATGTATATAGAAGGACTCGTACATCTTGGTCACCAAGACAGTTCCTGTGGCATGAGCTTTTTGTTGTTTTCTCTTCCCGGAAGATGGTATGCAACTCCCTTCTTAGATATTCTACATAAGTTTAGGAATAAATGCCTGATGTTCCAACAGAAAATATTAATCAAGCCTCTGAGAAAAAAACAGGGATCAATCTTAAAAGCATTGACTTTAAGCTATAATGGCATCATTTGGCTGAAAGTTGCATGCTATTTTTCTTCCATGCATGGAAAATCATTTTTATGTGTTCCTGTTATTAACAGAGTGCTCCAAATATATCAGTATTTTGAATAGGAACATATGTTGTCTGAGACACTGCATTATCTTTCCTGAGACATTTCACCTGTTCCCTGTGTTATTCTGAAATTCACGGAAATAATTTACAACTGCCATTTTTATGAAATGAAAGAGAACCTCTTTTTAAGAAAGATGAACGCTCCTGTCATACTTACGCAAACAGGACAAGCGATGACTTTCCTCACACACAAGGTGAAACACAGATGGACCATTCCCAGAAAACACTACTCTGATCTAAGCTGTGAACAAGAGATGAGCATTCCTTTTCTTTATGCAGTGCAGTGGCACAAAAAAGAAAAAAAGAAAACTTTTATGTTCCTTCAGCCACAGTTTTTGTAGGTAACTCTGGGAAATTCTGATTACAAAGCAGCAGCGATTTGGGGAGTTTTGTTTCATTTTTTTATTAGGTCAATGAGACAACGATCTTAATGCATTAGGGAGTGGGCCTTGTAGGAGAAGGAAACTTTTTGGAATTGTGAAAATGTAAAAGTCCTGTATAATAGCACGATATTAGTTCAGACACCACTTCTGATGAGATTAGCTATGACAGCATGCAGAGATGAATTTCAAGTGACTCTTTATCCAAGATAATCTCCTAGTAGAACACTAGAAGGCCATGACTCCCTTCCAGCCATCCACATGCATTCCTGGCCTCTGGCAAGTGAGAGCTTGCTTTGGGAGAGCCTAGCGCTCTGCTAGGCACATCAGTTATTTCTGCCACTTTAGCTCTGATGCAGTATGTGAGACCTTAAAAATAAATAAATGAATAAAAACCTCCAGTTCTGATCCAAATTAACCATTGAGAAGACTTGGGACAGAACCCCAAATACTTTGAGGAATCAAGTATCACCTATTTTTTTGGGTTCCCAATTTTTCTGCACATGTGGAAAATTAAGCTGCTTTTGACTATGTACCCACTGTGTTTTAGAAGCTCTGGTGCTTGGTAGAGATTCACCTGCTGTTGTCTCCCAGCTTGTCCTGCTCAGAGAGCATGCAAGATGCCAGATACACTGATATCCCAGTGACACCAGGCGAAATCCCCACACCAATGTAACTGATGTTTTTTTCCTTCTGATTATCACACATTTTCCACCCACGATGAGTCTGTCCTGGGAAGGTGGAAGGTGGTGTGCTCTGCTGAGAGGATGGCCAGGATGTTTGAGCTTGCTCTCCAAGCTGGATGTAAATGTCTTCAGCTGGTGTGAGAATGGGACTGCAATGGCAGATGTGGGTGGGTGAACTGTAACTGACCCCATACATCTGCTGCGGGAAAGGGAGCTAGCCCTACTGCTAGTCAGACAAGTTAATTATTTATTTTCTGGATCATTTTTATTTAAGTACCTAGTTGCTTTTACCTGAAAGCAACGTGGAAATAGTGTCCTGATTATTCTCCTGTGATGGCATGTATATACAACACAGTTATGCACATTATGGCAGAAAAGTTGTATGTCGGCTGCACAAGGTGCCCCTTTCCTTCTGCTGGTGGGGAGCAGGGTCAGCTGGGCTGACCTAGCTTAGATATTTTGAACTTGTCTCTCCCTCATTGCCTATAAGTGCCATTTGTGCCTATAGGTTCAGGCAACAGGCTGTTGACTGCAGCCGTGCTTCTCTTTGCTTGCGGCATGGAGACACTTTGCCCCGTGCAGCTGGACTGTGACACGGCGGAGATATCGGTGCAGCTGTGCTGGCGATGCTGTGACGGTCGCACTTTGCTCACCGTTCCCTCCTCCGCACCAGCGCAGGTGGGCAGGGAGCAGCCGCAAGAGTCGAGGAATTCCGTGATTTCCCACCTCTTCTCTCAGCCTTGTGTTTTTCTTCCTGTCTTCTGTCTTTCTTTCTTTTTTTTTTTTTTTTTCTTAGCAAGTTAGGTTCATTGTGGGCATCATGGAATGAATTAAAAGGTGCCAAATTGAATTAGTTCCCAGCCCTGGAATAAAGCCAGCCAGGAAATAGCACTGTTTTTATAAGAAAGTATGAGAAGGGAGAAGGGGAGGACCCGTCTGTGGATGTGCACGTGTGAATGGAAACCCCGGGCCCAAAAAGAAAATCAGTGTGATTATAAATGCTCTGGATAGATGCAGTACCCTTCTAAGTGGTTTCTAACACTTCTTACAGGAAAAGTCACTTTGGGGGTTGGACTAGATGCCCTCTAGAGGTCCCTTCCAATCTTAGGCATTCTATGATTCATGGAAAAAGCCAGGTGTACCACGCTCACTGGGAAAGGGCTAATTTCTGTGTTGGCATTTTCTGTGTTTAAGGTCATGCTGCCCTGCTGCTCTCGAACAAGCTGCCGTCTTTCCCTTTTGACTTTGGTGTAAGAGTGTGTATGGGAAAAACTGAAGTACAACGTGACCAGCCCCGTAAACTACATAGCTAAGGCCCGCATGGCTTTAGCTCTCCTCTGAGTTCCCTAACGCAGCGGTCATGAGGAAATCTTTCCAGCCGCAGCTTGCCTCTGCTTTACAAGTTGATCTCATTTCATTCGCTCATGTGACTTCCAGCAAAGTTAAATCTGTGGAGGCTTCTTCTCACTTCATTTTGTCCCAAACTTAAAATAGACAAAAACCTTTTATATGGCTTGCAACAGAGAACAGCCGTGGTGGCTTTCAACCAATTACATCATGATTATGCCGTAATCTGCGTTTTCCCTGTGTTCTTTTTTTTTTTTTTTGTGCCGCAAGTGCCTGTTATAGTAGATTTATGGAAGAAAGAAGGGCATACTTTCTCCTTTGTAAACTAAATGTTTTATTATATTAGATGCTTTCCAAAATTCTCCTAATATATTTTGTGCTGGACTGTTGTGGGAAATAGTAGAAAATGGAATACATTTTTACCTTTCTCATGATTACTAATATCTGAAGAAAATCCTGGACTTTGCTCTACTACAAATACCCTTGCATCATTAGGGCAACAGTAACATCTCCATGAGATTATAACTCTCTGCTAAGTTCACTGTGCTATTGAATTGTCAATTATCAATGGCACATAATGTGTTGGAATACATCACTAGAAATACTAAAATAAAAACAGTTGTTGAAATTAAAGTGCACATCATTTACATAAATGTATTTCTTTAGTCTTTACAAACATTATCATGTTTGTTTACATGTTTATTCTGCTTTTATCTATTGTATATTAAATATACAATTTTTATATAAATATACAAATTATGCATTCTATATACAACGTTGGAAACAAAATGAAGTTAGAAACTAAAGTAAATGACTTGCCAAAAATAGAAAACAACTATGAATTTATATCAGTAAAAAAACAGTAAAAAAAAAATCAGAAATACTATTTTTGGCTCTTTATTCTAACCATTGGGCAGTAGTTTTCAGTTTTGCATTTTTTTGTTCTTTACAAAGATTTGTTGCTGTGGAGAGAGAATGCATAGAGAAATTGCATTAAGAAAGCCCTACTCAGCTTCCCAAGTCTTTATTACATACCTTTGATTAAAAGCATCAGATGACCATGTCTCCTTTATAGAGCCGATACAACATGGTAAGTGCAAGTGAGTGAATGGTTAGGATAAGCCTCTATATCTCTTGTAAGAGGATAGACAGTAGTCAGAGCAATAATTATCCTGCTCTTCTTTCCCTTCTGTGGTGTTCTCACTGGTCACTGACGATAAGATAAAAAAGATAAGCTCAAATTCTTCATATAAAAATATTAAGGCTGAGTTGAGAGGGAAAGTATAGCTGGCTATTCAGGCTTTGCTTGTCTCTTACAGCAAAATTAAGGTGACACATTTCAGTTACGTGTGCAGATAAATCTCATGAGTGAAAGCAGGGATGGGTGCTCAGCTCAAATAAAAATCTGCAGATTTGGGAACTGACTTTTAGGAACTGTAGAGTACAGATTGTTGAAAAGCCTCTTTACCCTAAAAATCAAGAGGACCATAAACAAAATACCAGGGATTGACTGGATGGAGGAGCACTTGCTCCACTAACAGGAAGGATCAGAGCATCAAAAGGGAAATCATTTAGAATTAAGTAGAGAACATGATGTGGTTGGGTTCACCTTCAATCTTGGCTTTCTTCTCAGCATTTGACAAGCAGCTCATGATTCTCCTCATCATCCTTCTCAGCTTCCTTTATTTTTTCCAATATGAAAATCATTGTTAGAAATAAGTGCTTAGTAACATTTAAGTGTAAATAAGTTGCTACCCTAGCACTCATTCTCAGTGGTAACAGGTAACATTCTTTCATGAACAGCCCTGGAGCTCATTGCTCCATCTACTTAAAACAGGAAAGAGCCATAATGTGGTCTGTGTTTTTCAAATGAGATATTTTTTATGTTTTGAGAACTGAGACTCCTTCCATCTGTTTGGCCTCATTTGTTTGCTTCACAGTGCTGAAGAATCAAATTATGGGCACAGAGATGCTTCCCTATAAGATGATCTTTCCTTAGCAAGATCAAATGCACCACTTCCCTCCACACTAGGAAAGCAACAAATTATTTCACCTGTTTTATACAGTATACCAGGCAGCTCGTTGAGCCACAGAGAGCTAACATTTTGTGAACAGCACCTTGTGTTTCAGGTTACGTTTCCCACTCTCTATGCACACATCTATTTAGCCATGCTGATCTGGAGGTGCTGGCAGAGTTTCTAAATCAATAAAACGGTTCTACCTGAGCACTTTGCTTCAGGTGGATCCCAGGTGACTGTGTTCCTTGAAGATGTGCTTGAGGATAAACAAAAATCAGATAAACATACAGTATACATGGTGGGATATTCCCAGCTTCTGAGGGGAAAATGGGCCCCTGAGTTTTTGAGAATTTGAAGCAGATTGTATTTCATTTAAATGAACACTTTGCCTTGCTATTTAAGTAGACAAACTTGGGAAAACCTCAAATTCTGAACTTTATTTCAAGTTCAAGTTAATTATTCGTGTAATTGTTTTTCTTTCCTAGTTCCTCCTTTCTCCCTTCTGACAATAAGTAACATATTTAATATGCTAAAACTAACTTACACGCTTAAACTAAGGAAAACTAAGTCAGCAATGAACTTTGTGTATGGCAATCAAAGTTCAGTAAATATAAAGAATTAATCTGTTTTTCATTTATACAAGCACAGAAAATGTATTGAAGAAAATTCAGCTTCCTTTGTATTTTACACTCTTTACACTCCAACTTGGCCTTAGTGACTTTTTTTTTTCCAACTTAAAATCCTGTTTGCCAAGATTCAAACTGAGTGAATTTTTATTGTAGAGTTATAAACCATTTGGGGAGGGGGTGGAATTATATAATGGAAAAAAGTTGAAATAGCCTTAACTCAAAAAGTGCAAATAGCATACAACACCCATTAGAGGGAAGAAAGGTCATCACTAACATGTTCATCAGCACACTCCTATAATGCTCTAAAATGCACCCAGGGTGCACTTCACAGGTGGGACCAATGAATGCAATTAAGGAGCAGTGACAAACGGGGAGGGTATTTCCTGCAGGCTCCTGATGAGCTGGGGTAGAAAGTATGGCCAACGGGCCAGGCCCGAGCTTCACAGGTTGTTAACTGCTGGGAAATGCCAAACCTGAAGGTCATCGTTATAAGCGCAAGCTGTGAAAATCCACAGATGTAAGTAAAGCTAATTAATTTTTTTATACGTTCAAAATGTAGATGTGGACCCGTTCATTGCCTTGGATACGTGTTTCTGGTTATTTGGGCAGGCCTCCTGCCTGTTGGTTGTAGCGTGATAAAGTAAAAGCATGGAGTAAAAGCATGGTTTTATTTGCCCTCATTCCTCTGGGTTTATGGTATGGTGAAAGCTCCACATTTGGGGCAAGACTGTGCTTGTGGCCCTCGTGAGGGCAGCAACCCTTTGGTGAAGAGGTTATGCAGGGGAAAACATACGCACTGCAATTCCTAGGTTCAGTGTTAATTATGTCCAGACTGGTTACATTAAAGTACCTAGTCTAAAGTTCATCTTCCAGTCTTGAAGGCAAGCTTAAGCCTTATCTGTCAGTATCCTGTTAATGGTTCTCTGTGTGTAAAAATAGGCCTACCAGTTCCCCTTTGGGGAACTCTCCTTTTGACCAAGTGCCCCAGGTGCAGATGGCATGTGCAGGCAGCATGTGGAGGTTTGGGAGGAAAAATGGTGAATGTTGTCATCTTTGCTGCACTCAAAGCACAGTGAGTTGCTACTGACACCTGGATAGGCATCCTACCCCTCTCAGCTGAGCGAGAAGAGCGGGCAGAGAAGGAGGCTGAAATGCTCAGGGAAATATCAGCTTTACAGTAATCATCCAGGAAACGATGGAAGATTTTTGGTCTTAATTAGTAATGGTTTGGATAAATTACCTTTATTTTCTTCATTCTGAGATAGTGAGAGCTGTCAAGATGTTCACCAGTTGCTGCTTTTCGTACTGGGACACGGGTGTGAGAGCTGATTTATCTCTTTAGAGCACCGACTCCAGTGGGCTTCAGCACAGCCTCTATAGACGAGTGTTCAGCTCTTCCTATTATTTAAACTGAATACCATCTGGCAGTAATATAGAGTCCAGTGCAATCACTGGTACTGGTGAGAGGTGAAATTTGAAGAGTAGGAAAGGGCTGACAGAAAGATATGAATGAAAAAAGAAAATGTTCTATATTGGTAATACTCTCAGGGCACAGCTATTGTCGAGATAGTCTCTGCCTGTCAGGATTAGTCCAACGGGGTCTACCATATGTCGTCTTGGTTCCTTTTTATGTTAAGTACTATTTGTGAGAGAATGCTGTATGTAGTTTTACGGGAAGAAAGAAAGGCTTCTCCTTTTGCAGGAAAAATTTTCCTCTGGAAGACGACCTTTCCTCATATAAAAATGTGCAATAATGAAAGAAAACAAATAAAAATCATCAGAACTCTCTTAAGCCAACAATCAGAGTCTGTTTAAAAGTCAAATGTCTAGCAGTACATAAATTAGGTAGACAGGGACTTGGGAAAATACTATGGAAACTGGAAAATGTACAGCATAGCACTAGGCATGTTTTCCCATTTCACACTCGAGCACATTTGTATAATTTCTATACATAAATGAAACGTTGTGTAAATTTTGCAAATCATTTCTGAGAACTGGGAACTATTGCTTCTAGAGCATGAGCTGTCTGGAACCAGAGACTAAAGTCTGAAGAAAAAGCTATGCTCATGTGATGACTGAGAAGTAATGACATACTTTAAAACTCTCTGTAAAACAAATTAAAAAAAAAAATGTTACATAAGAAATGGAATTACTAAAGAGTTGAAGATTTTTTTTTTTTTTGGAGGGGGGAGGAGAAAGGGGAAGAGATGAGTATTTGTTTTGTTGTGAATTTAAGTAACTTTGTGCATCATTCTGTGCACTAGTTTGAGAGCAAATGAAACTTTTAACTGTTTTGTTTCAGTACCTGCGTGTGTGTTGTTTTTTTTTTTTTTTTTTTTTTTTTTTTTTTTTTTTTTTTTTTTTTTGTTATCATTCCATGCATGCAACACCAAAATATTGCTTTCTTATATGGTTGTGTGTTTCTTGTGTTACCATTGATGTTTAATTTGGTTAAAATTCATTTCCTGTGAATTTTGTTTAAATTAACTTCTTCAGTTTTCACAAAATTTATTATATAAATACAGATTTCCTAGTGCTTCTTGAATGCTGAATGACAGTGATCAGGGCAATAAGAGCCTTAGGGTTTTTTTTTTTTGTTGTTGTTTTTTTTTTTTTTTTTTTTTTTTTTTTTTTTCCATTAAATGGAGATAACTTGAAATGTCTTCTGATGTTTAGTATGTTTAGAAAGCAAATATCCAAAAGTCCGATACCCAAAACTTTGGTGTTGAGGGAGGAGTCATTGTAAACTCTCTGTATAATACATAGTACCTCTTGATAAATTATACATCCTTATGTAAAAAAATAGCCCTAATTTAAATGGAATTTTTACATGTGTGCCACTGCCCAGGCTTTCTGAAGAGCAATTTGTAACAGAATGGAGTTGTTTATAAAGGTATTTACTTCTCAAATATAGTAAAAATAAAAAATTCATATATAGATACTGCAGCCTTACACAGCAATAACATGAATGCACAGTAAATTTTGACTTGCAAGTGTTCAGAAGCCTAGGTTTCTATTTACTAAGTTGAACTAGTCCTCTTTGGTGCAGAAAGAGTGAAACTAAAGGAGTCTGATAAGAGAAAAAGGAAATATTTCTGAAAAACAGATTTGGAGGAGGAGATTGTCTGAGAAAGGAAAGAAGGGGAGATATTAGGAAGAATTTCTGTAGCGAAAGAGTAGTCAAGCATCGGAACAGGCTGCCTGGGGAAGTGGTTGAGTCCCCGTCCTCCGCAGTGTTCAAGAAACGGGTGAATGAGGAGGCACTCGGAGACAAGGTTTATCAGACTGGGTGTTGAAGGGCTTTACGGACGGACTCAATGATCTTACAGGTCTTTTCCAACTAGAATGATTCTATGATTCTGTATTTAGGAGAGAAATGAATGCAATTGTTATTAAAGACCTAGAAGAAATGAAGTGTTTATTCCTCCTTCAAGGGTCTAAAAATCAGTTTCCTTGCTTGAGTTCTTTCAGATGGTCCCACATGGCATCACGGTTCTTTCCTTTTCCTTGCATAATTGCAGTCCAAAATTCATACATTGATTTTTATTTTTTATTTTCCACTTACCTGCTGTTTGACACCCACAGTATTGGTGGGACAGATCTCCAGGCACAGCATCACAATATTTGTATGAATCGGCAAATATGGACACCCAAGCTGAATTTTGTTTTGGTGAGAGAACTTGTGAATCTTTCCTTGGCAACATGATGGTGCTTGAGTCTCTAATACAACTAGCCAAAGAGTTACCTGCTAGGTTTCAGGAATAAGCTCATTCCAAACCCTTGACTTCCTGGATAGTTTAGCATACGCATAGACCAACCTCCTTCTCCAGCTTTTGGAGAAATTTGAAGTACCATTATTCATTTCTAGGCAAGAAATATTTGAAAGTCAGTTGTTAATAGCCTAATAAAAAGTTTTCTTTTGAAAAAGGTGGATATTGATCCAAACTGTAATCCATATTTATGCATTAAGTGTGATTCCAAGATCATTATTACAGTGTTCTGTCATGCCTGTAAAAAGCTGCCTCACTGTAATGAAAATCTCAGTAGGTTTTGCAATGGTGCAGATATGAATCTGACTTTCTCACTTGCTCACTTGCCGTAAGGAGCTGGGGAACTAATTTCTGACTGATTTAGAGCTATGTTTTTCATAGCAGACAGCTGCTGAAATAGCAGCAACCCACCTGTTCAGTGACCAGAAAGCAGGTTAATCAAGGGGTTGTATTTTTCCCCCCATCTTGACATAAGGCTACTTAATCTCTGACTCCAAATGTTGATGGGTTGAAAACTTCTTTTGCCATTAGAGTCCTTGGTTGCAAATGGGATTAGCATGGGACAGAGAGGTGCTGCAGCAAGTAGGAGAAATCTTCAAAGGCAGCCTCTCATTAGGGGCTTGGCGAGTAAAGCACGAGAAGCCTCTGCCAAGCATCCAGCAGCGCTCAGCATCCTACGCAGAGCAAACTCTGAAAAATTCTGATACCTTAATGAGCTAAAAAGGCAGTAAAAAAGTAGTGTTTATAACCTGCATGGTGTGCCAGAGACCAAAATGAATCCACTTGTTCTCGCCCTATGTAAAGGATAAAGAGGGAATTCATGGCAGAGAAATAAACGGAATTACCTCAGGCTTATGAGGTTTTCTTTATTTTAATTTTATTTGAAACTTTTTTTTATATGCCTTATCAATTAATTACTGTAAAGTAATGTTTATCTAGTTACATTTCAGTGGCAGTTCTGGATCCTTATGATTTCATTCCAAGGTAAATGTTTAGGCCTTTATACCAGGGTGACAGAATATACCATTTCCCTTAAAAAACAAAGCTGTAAAAGTCATGTAAATATCTCTTAGCGCACTCCGTCACCACCTGTGTAAGTTTCTGTATTTGGACTGAGAGGCACAGAGCTCAGCGAGGGCGAAAGTATGAGAAGGATGGGGATCAGCTGGGGATTCAGGACACCTAAGAGCTGGTGTCCGTGCTCCTGCTGCTGGTACCAGGGAGCACTGGCAGAGCATGGAGAGTGGTCTAGTTGACCCAGCACTATGGTCTGGCTTTCAGAGGGAGCTGTGGTGTCCCCCGTCTTCACTGGCTTAGATTTCCACCAACCATGTGGCACCTAAATGCCAGTGCCTTAATTCCAAGCAACAAGTCTACTCTTTGCACAAAGTAAAGGCGAATATTTATTGTGAACCTTGGATTGGGATGTGATACATGCTATGAAAATGTTCACGATGGCTTTAAAGCTATCTATGTGAGGTTTTTGTCTATGTATAAAAGGCTGATTCTAGCAAATCATTATTGTTGTTAACTCATGTAGGTCCCAAAGGTAACATGAAGTAAAGTTGCTTTCTGCTCCATGTCTGACCAGGGCAGTAATTTAAATGTGGCCATCCTGTGCCTGTTGATTTCAGTGTTTCATCATCTCCTGCTATAAAGTTGACTTTGAGCAGAGTCAAAAAAAAGAAGAAAAGTTTAAGGCAGCCCTGGTAGGCATTATAGCAGGAGAGGTTGGTATTTCCCCAGAGGAGCTCTGTTGAACTCTGTTGGCCTGATTTTGGCATTGCTGTTGCTAGTGGTTTGCCCTGGCTCTCTACAGAAAATGTACTGGTTTCCTAGATCTATGTGGTTTAAAGGCTGGAGTATTCATTTTAAACCCAAAGCAGCTAGTGGTTTAAATCAATATGCAGGGCTATAAACTTTGTTGTCTGAGGAGAGAGGAGAAAGAAAAAAAAAAAAAAAAAAAAAAAAAAGAGTAGTATGCTTGCACTAAATTTCTGTTTGTCAGAGATGATAGGCACCAATAGGCACCTGTGTCTGAGAAAGTGTCTCAAGGTGAATTTCTAGAATAGCTGGTCAAATCTCTTACAGATTGGTGTGGGCTTTTCCGTTTTTTTTGTTGTTGTTGTTTTAGCTCCTTCTGTTCAGGGCTGGTTGATTCAGTCCGATGGAAGTGTGTCATGACCGTGCTGCTCTGAGGGCATAACCAGTGCTCTGCTGGGAAATACAAGCTCATACCCTCTTGAAAATGGTATTTTGAAATTGAGTTGTAAGAACATGTTAAATGGACTAACCACGCTTGTTAGGTCACTCCCTCCCATTCTTTTCCTGTTAATGCAGCCCTGAAGGTCTGAAACGCTGAGCTTGCCACCACTTCCCGGGGGCTAAAGCTTCCCGCAGTGAAGGGTATTCCTTGCTGCTTGTTCCAAGCAGTGACCAGTGCAACGCGCACAACCTTGCGCATGGGGCATGTGAATCACAAGAGAAGAAAACTCTGGTGGTCCGAGTCTGTTTAAAGCCTCAGGCCAGAGTTTCCATCTATAAACATTCTCTTGCATGTTTATGTTTTTTATACAGCTTGATTTATTGGAGGTGAAAAACACTGTATACTAACGTTTTTAGGCTAACTGATTAACCGTTGTTGATACTAAGATCTACTCATCAGTAATGATTCAGATTATCTACATGTAATATCATATCATTAAGTTTGTCTGCATGATGTCCTCCTTAGTTAAATGTCATAAAAGTGGCCATGGGTTTTCCCACCTTTTTCAAAGTCAATTTCATAATTATCATGTCTCTGCTCTAAAATATGGCCTCAAGATCAGACGAAATATGTCTTCCATGCCTGGCTGGATGAGATCATAGCGCTTTAGCACACTCGGCGTGTGCTTTTCAGAGACTTTCAGTGCAGAGAGAACTTTGTTTGGGAGCTGGGGGTCATTGCTGGGTCACGTACGCAGGTGCTGGTCAAATACTGATGGGGTCTGAGGGTCCATCCACCTTCCGCCCGCTGCAGCGTCTTGTCACCTCGTCATTGCTCACCACGAGAGCAGCTCAACCACAGAAGACGTCCCACCTTTTGCAGAGGTTTCTCTGCTATTTCCATACCTGCAGGATCAACTGCTGCTGTTTGGCAAACAACTCAATCTGTACCAATATTACCTTTTTTCTTCTTCTGTTCAAGTTTGTTTTTCTCTCATCAGCCCGAATCATTTTCTTCAATTGTAAAAGTTCCTAACGTAGCAGCTACTTTGAAATATGGAGCAAAGAGCATCACGGGGCCTATACAATCCAAGTTCAACTCTAAGAACATAGACATAACAAATGATAAGGCAGGGGTGAATCAGACTCCTTTGAGTGTATCTAGCAATGTAGTGTTTGTTAGTTATTAAAAATAAAATAAACACAATTTTGTTTTGAAACCTGAAATCATTAATTGCTTTTTTAACGGTTAAGCATCTAATTTGGAGAAAAGAGGAAAAAAAAAAAAGACTTTTTTTATAAACCTATTTGTAGGCAGAAGTGTGTGTTACTTTATTACGTGTGATCTGATCACAGGTACAAACAGTTTATGGCACTGCAGTCATACGTAGGAACTGTACAATACCAGAAAGCAAACAGTCCTTATGACTTTTACTGTTGCACAGCTTGGAAGAAATGTAGGCCCTGGACCCGAAGTAGCAAGCAGGCATGAAATGCGATATTGTTTAGCGGTGAATTTCAAACCTTTCACAGGGGAACCCGAGAGAAAAATGACCTCTGAGCAGCCAGAAATCACTGGCTGCCAACTGCTGACATCTGTACTTCTGGTGATGCTCTGGAATTCCTGGCGTATGAGGCTGAGCAAACAGAGTAAATTAATAAACCAAACAAAATAACTCTGGTTTTCAACTCTGTTCCTTTATATTAAATATAACCCGCAAAGAAGTTTCAGCATGGTAACTGCTTCTGAAGGTGGTACTACTTGCTTTGATACTGCTCAGCTTCAGGCTCAGCTCTGTGTGTGAACTGGTTAATTACTCCAGAGTTAAGATTTTATGCCATGTAAACATTCCCTATCTGACCTGATCTTGCATTCTTTTACTGTGAGATTTTTTTTTTTTTTTTTTTAAGCCTTTACTAGAAACCCATTGATTTGGGATCCAAACCAAAACCTTCAGCCTAGTCAGTCCAGTTCCAAATATTTAGCTTGGTTTCTGTCTGTTCATGGCTTTCATGAAGATATTCAACTACCTACAGGGAAATCCAGCGTATAACCATCATTTTTCCACTTTCTTCTACAAAGTTTTTATCACTCTGTTTTTGTTTTTATGGTAGGATAGTCTCTGGTTTGAATTTTATCTAGTATAAAAACTGCCTAAAGGAGCAGACCTAGATACTGTTCTGTTATTCCTTTCAGATTTTGGCTGAAACTGAAATATGGAGGAAAACCAATTGTCCTCCTTTTTCCTGCTCTAAAAGATAAGTGTGACATGAAGCACATGCCTCTCTCAAACGCTCTTGCATGTGCCTAGCATTTTAGGTCAATAAAGCCAGCTCTGGAGCTATACTGAAGCCAGCATAATGGACTGGGGATTTGTCAGGAGGGCCAAATTCCAGGCAGTGATTTCTTTGTTTCCCCAGAACGGTTTATCCGTACAGATTTGTGTCTGTGTCCACATCCCTGCTGTGCTGCACTTGGCCACTGGATGCTCACAGGCTGCAGCAGCGCTACCCCCGCGCTCCCTCCCTTGGAATAAAAATGCTAAAATGACCTGTGTGGGGCTGTTTGCCTTGCTCCCCTTTGGCAAGTGGGAGGACGTCCTCACTGCTGGCGTCAAGGGTCGTGGGTGCTGTCCCTTGGAAACATGCCGATCTGCGCACCGGGGCTGCGGTGTCTGACAGCATTTTTTACTCCTAAAGGTGGCAAACTTGGGTGTAGTCGTGATGTTTAGGTCACTCCTCTGCCCAGTGCCAGCAATTGCAGTGTCTTGTTACGGCCGAATGACAGAAGAACCCGTGCTCTGCCGAACCCGCCGAGCGCAGCAAGGCAGCGACCAAGGGGTGGCTTTAAATGCAGTCAGATTAGCAGCAATTAAATGTTCCTTTCGAGTGTGTTCTTCCACGCTGCCCTTCCAGTTAACTAGTACTTGGTTTAATGGGAGAAAGCAGCACATGTGCTAGGAAAGCCCTTTTGTAATTCAGCTCGGCTCTTTACCTTTTAAACTTCTGTCGTTTTGGTATGCTTCAGTGAAAGCCTCTCTTTTTTCAAGGAGAGGCTGAATAAGAGTTTGTGTTCGCTGTGGCCTCTTGGAAAGCAACCAATTTTTATTTGAAGTGAACTGCATTATGTAGGCAGAATAGGTCCAGACAGCATTTGCTGTGTTTTCTTTGTTACCTGCCTACAGATCACGGGAATTCATACACCAGGCATTAATCTATCGTCCTGCATCGATTAAAAGTTGATCCAAATCTGCTTTGCAGAGCAGACGTGCAGAAAGCGTCCCGTTATTTAGCCAGCTAAAGCAAATTTAACTACTGCCAGGCATCTGACACACCTTAGCGAGATTTTGAACTGGCAAAATGGCATCCATTTGCTGCCCTCCAACACCACTTTTTGTTTTTTTCCCTCCTTTTTTTAATCCCCTCCTTCTGCTAATTTATTTTCTCTGCCATAGAAGGGAGATGACAGCAGCTCTGCAGGTGCTGCTGAGGGAGCAGAGGGCTCCCTGACCAGAGGTTAGGGAATTCCTGTCTGTCCTGAAGACAGTTTTAGTTCTACCTTCACCCTTGGGCCTCTTCCATTCCTGAGTACTTCTCTTAGTGAAAGTTGTCTCATATAAAAATACACAACTCTATGAAAGCCAGTTTTCATTTCTGATAGTGAGATTGGAGATTAGTGATCAATTGATCAGGGCCTATGCCCTTCTCCCACCCTTTTTTTTTTTTTCTTAAGGGAAAATGTTGTAAATATAGAATTAAGAGGATTTGGGAGAGGTGAGAAACAAAAGTTATGGAAAAACTGGGACCCTAGTATAGGTCTGAAGAGCTTCAGACACAGTCAGGAAAAGTTGAGTGGTTGGTGTTGATGCTTGAGGCTGATAGGCTTGCACATCTGCTGCTCTTCCCCGTATCTTTGCACGTCCTCAGTCACAAAGATATCTATGTAACTTTTACTTGTCCGTTAGCGATGTTCCAGTCAAAAGTTTCTCCTTGGTTTCAGTCCCCTTGGCTGCCTGGAGATGGTTGTTGAGGACTTGTGTGCTGGAGACAGGGACTTGCTCATCCTTCATGCAGATGGTTTGGAGAGCAGGTAACTGTG
The DNA here is from genome assembly GCA_034781795.1 of Crypturellus tataupa. Classification (NCBI taxonomy): domain Eukaryota; kingdom Metazoa; phylum Chordata; class Aves; order Tinamiformes; family Tinamidae; genus Crypturellus; species Crypturellus tataupa. The sequence continues at coordinate 978,443 of JAWLRI010001005.1, forward strand.
TGGACGTGTCCTGGAAGGATCTAAAGTGCTGACTAGTCTGAGAGGGGGAAAATGCAGCTTTCCCTGGAATAAGTAGACCTTGACCCCAGGGCTCTGCTGTGATTTCCTTTTTGTTTATTTGTTTTGATTTCAGTGAGGAATTATAGTTTGTAAATTTATTTTTTTAAGAGCCTAGCCTGAGGAAAGTTGCTTACTGTTTGTGTATATACGTATACAATTACAACATATATGAGACTTGAATGCTAAAGTATAGGCCATACATCTTTTCATGGTAGCCATACGACACTATGGTTGTGACAACAGAAATGAATCTGCACAGCCAGGCCTTGACCGTGTACCATCTGCTCTCCCTGCTTAGCTAGAAACATTTACCCCCATTCAGGGAATATGATAAATTATGTTTTTTTTACCTGGTAAGAAATTTTAAAGAATAGAGTGTGTTTTTATTTTTTTATTTTTTAATGTTTTGGCCCTCAGGTTTCTTATATATTTACTTTGGCCATAATGGAAAGACAGCAAATTAAATTCAATTCTGAGAGGAAATGATGTTACTCCTTCTAAGAAGTAAGGAAGTTACACACACTCCAAGAAGCTCGCTCCAAGCTAATTACCTCAGCAATAATAACTACAGTCCTAATAGACAGGTCTTGCTTCTGATTACTTAGGAGAAACCTCTAATAAAGTTGTTCTTTGAAGAATCTTCCGCATAATTTTTTTTATCACATTTGCAATTGCGTGTTGCTTTTTTAGCTGCTCTTTGAAGAGTTCCTCTATTTCAAAGGCCATTTCCTAGGGCTGGGGCATTGTTTTATGCAGCAAAGGTACGAGTTTCAATACTGGTTTAATAAACGATGCTACAGGTACTATTGCCAGCTGTTTTCTAAAGCTATCTCCTGCAGAAGTAGCTCAGGGCTGATTCTGCTTTGTCCTGTGCTGACCAAATAGTGGCGTTTCCACCAAAACCAGCCACTTCTTTTCACTGATGGGCACCGGAATGGAAGTTTGTTGCTTACTTCTAATGTTTCTGATAGGAATGATCGTTCTTGAATGGAAACAGAAAATGGTTGATATTGGAATTAGTGACCCAAATGTTGGAGTATGTTCGCTCTTATAAGTAAATTGCAAATTTAATGTTAAAAAAACACAGATAGACCTAATTTAGCATAACTTGCACAATTTATCTGTAAACAAAGGCAAGATTAGGACAGCAGTTCCAGTGTTTCCAATAGTTTGCCTGTTATTGCTGGCACTTTCAAACGCTTTCCAGAAAGCTAATGTCCTCCTTCTGGTAATGTCTGGCATAACCCAGGTTATTGACTGTTCCAGTGAGGCACATGTAGGGCCTGATTTCCCATCGCGGGCATGCCAAAGTGCAATATTTGACTAGGCACCCGGTTAGGTCTGCACACAGCCGGTCCTAAGCAGGTATCAGTTAGCACCTGAAATAGCAGTGGTGGCAGAGACGTGCACTTCTGGAAACTAGGTGAAGAATGAGAAATTGTATTTATTCCAGATTTTCTTGTAGCCTGCCTAGACCTGGCTGAGTGAGCAGAAGTACTGAGTCACACCACACTTCCCATCGAAGTAAGTCTTGGGTATAAGACCTGGGAATAAAATGTGTTGTTTAGCTCTGTAGCTGTTTATTGAGCTTTAAATAAACAGAGAATAATAAATCACATATAAATCATTTGGAAGTTTCTAAATATTAAGATTTCAGCTCCTTCAGTTCTTGTATTATTTTTTCCCCCTCATTCTCCTTCTATATTCTGATTTGCTTACTTAAACCACATACATTTCTAATTAATCTAGGCCAGTGATGGCAAACTACTGGCAGCACAGCAGAGTTATTGCATGGGGCAGTTGGCAGCATTTTTCTTCTCTTCATTCTCTTCCTCTTCCCCGGTCCTGGAGTGGGCTATAGGGCTGGGTGGCAGCAAGGGACTTTGCCCTCCGTGGTGGCCCCAGACCAATGCGAAGTCCCAGGAAAATGGTCCTGCTGGGTAAGGCTGAAGATCCCCATGACCCAAATGTTGTCTCTCGCTTTCAGACTGGGGGGACTTCCATCCTTCCAGGACTTCCCCGGGCAGCCTCCTTCCCAAGCAGACATCTCTCCATCCATGATGTAAACTTGATGCACAACTTTCTCTTTATCTACAGCTAGAAAGAGGGTGTATTAATTTACTCGGCAGCAGTGAGGAGAGACAGTTCCATTTTGTCTTTATTAAATCACATTCCAAGGAAAGTTTAAACTGTTTGGGCAGAAGAGTGAAGAGTTCAGAACTGTTGCAAACTCCATCGATTTCAGCTGAGTTATATCACTTTCACCAGGACTGAGTTATTTGTGAAAGCAAACCCTTCAAGACTATTGTTGTGGGAAAAGGACTAGAATCCAGCAGGATTTTCTATATGATATTGGCTCTTTCTTTTTCCTTTTGCAAGCTCTGTTCCTTACAAAAAGTCTTCTGTTTAATTGGCTTCGAAGAAGAATTTGCCTGCATTTAAGTTATCAAAACTTTAAGCAGAGCAGATAGGAGTAAAGCCAATTATTTATACTTTATTTTTAATGGACCAAAATGATGAGAATATAAAAGGCAGAAAGCTTAACCCAAACTCTCTAACATTTTAGGGTCTCAGAAAACAAGATTAAGACTTTGAAAAGTGTCCAAGTAATAAATCTGCAGAACCAAAACACACAATTTTAATAAGCTTATTACAAAGAAATATGAGAGCTGGTGGGCACAGATGCTAAGCTAAGCTGAAAAACCTTTAGCAGCCTGTTGTGTTTGTGGACTTTTTAAAAATAAAGCAGTGAGACATAACAAGCTGCTGATGCAGTTTGTTTTCATGATGCAGCAGAACAGGACCTTGCCTGAGAGATGCTGCACTCTCACCTTCAGGGCATGGGCGCTGCGTGGGGAAGGTGCCTCTCAATAAAACTCAACTACCACCCCCATGCACAAATTTACTCATAAAAGAAAACATTGGTTAGACATCCAAGCTTTATTATGATCATATTCAGTAGTGTTGTGCCTGGGTTTTGTTTAAAACTGTAGCCGCTGTCTTGGGCGGGAGACTGGAGCTTGTTTTAGTTTGTTTCTCTGTAGTTTTCCAGATTCCACTCAAAAACAGAGAAGGTGCCTCAAGTTCTTCTGAATAGCAGCAGAGTAGCTTACAAATGCTTAATAAGCTCTTCTTTTGCAAATGCATGGGAGACTTAATTTTGTTTGATGCATTAACAGGGAAAAATAAATTCAGCTTAACTCTGAAAGTTTTGATGGTATCTCAGTATTGACAGAGAATTATTCTCTATAAATCAGCAATTTTGGCATGGTAACAAATGACAGATAAGCATAGTTTGGAGTATAGCCCTTGATCCCCAGGCAATACCTTTGTCAATTTTCAGACCCGAATAACATTTTACATATTTTCTTTTTCACCAGGCCTGGATGTGGTGGATCTTTTGTTTGCTTTCCCTCAGTCCCCAGATATCTGTATTCATTCCCCACGATGAAGTGAAAGGAATCAGAGAGACCCTTTCGCTCTCTTTGACTGGATGCTTCCTGCCACTGAGAACCCAGCCATGGGAGCTGTCCTGTGGGTCCTAATAACTAGTGGCTAAATGCCCCTTTCCCTTCCTCATCGTTCTCCCTACTTCTTTCTCCTGTTCTTCCAGTTGCCATGTTCATTTTTTTTTTTATTTAGGAAATAAGTGGACCAGGAGTTCAGAAATGAGGGACCTACTTAGACCCAAGTGATGCATCACTAAACGTGGCATCACATTTTCCTAAAAACCTATATTTAGCCTCTCTGCTTCAATATCCTACTTAAGCTATATGAGCAGTGCAGAGTGACAAAGGTGTTAACTGATTGATTGGCACAGCAATGCAACTTCTATTTCATCCATATCCTCTCACCAGCTCTGCATTTTCCATGCATTCAGGTTGCCAATTCTCACACTTAAGGGGTGAGTCCTTTATTTTGTCTTGCTTGACCAAAATTCCAGCAGCATTTCCAAGCTGATGCTTGCACCCAGGCATTTCCTAGTGCCATGAGCACTGGAAAGCGAATGAGACCCTGCATGGCACAGCTTCTCTTACCGGTTACCCTTGGAGGAGCGTCCCATGATGGTCTTGGCCTCCTGGATGCACTTTCGTCTCCCGGTTCCTACAGTTCTTCTTAGCAATTACAGCAATAAGGATGGCAAAGAAAAGAGATGCTTTTTCTAGCATGCCTCCAACATCACTGGAGTCTTATGCATAGGTTGTTTCCAGTCAGTGCTGCCAGCACAGAGTTTTGGATGATGTGCTCTTGATCAATATTACTTAACACAAATTCTCAAGGTATCTGGCACTATGTGGATCTGGACTTAGACTGATGGATGAAAATATAAATCCAGGACTATGCTGGAGCTGAGGAAAAAATGGTTATAAAAGAAAAAGGAGGCTATTCTGCTTACTCTGGTGCGTTTTTTTTTTTTTTTTTTTTTTTTTTCAGTGCAAAGTGCTACAATTTGGAATAGGTGTAGTACTTCACATCTACTGATTGCTATACTCCATCTCATGGTTATAGTATGGCCGCTGGCTATTACATTACAATGTCCAGGATCTGCGTTTATGAAATCAATTTTCCATCCCACCAGCTAACCCTTCTGGGTGCAAACCCATGTAGTCCATCACACCTTTATGTTGCAAGGACAGCAGAGAGGGCACATTCAAGCTTGTCACCAGGCTGCCCAGTTGGCTTTTGCTCATTGAAACAGGAGAAGGAGCAGCCAGAAGCGTGTAATGGGAAAAATGGTCATAACTTATCTATCCCAGTTCACCAGAGAAATCTGAGATATAAAAGTGTAGGGTGCAAAGACATAAGAAAAAGTTTTAGGAAGCCTGGAAAAGACAGAGAAGCAGATAAATTTCTTGACTAGGCTGTAGTCTTAAGTAGCTTTTAAGTATCAATGGAATTAGGGATGAAAACTATACTTCTAGTTCAATAACAGCTGTGAGGCAGAGAATAAGGATTCTGCTTTGGTATCCAATTTTGATCATTTGTCCTATGTGCTTAGAGCAACTTTTACCTGAGAGTTTGCCCTGTACATGGTCTTTTCCAGGCTTGAGCTCCTGCAGAGGCTATAACACAGTACTGCTAATACATGCAAAAATCATTTCCAAAGTGGATTTTCCAGATGAAAGTTCAATCATCTGTTTAGCCAGGTGTATCTATCAGCTGTGCATGCAGGTGTCAATGCTTGAAAAATGATCCTGTAGCTCCTCTATAAAGCATTTGCACAGGGCCCTGCATCAGGACTTAAGCTGTGTTCTCAGGGTTTAAGTGGAATCTGAATGGCACTTTCTGTGCTGAAGGCCTCTTGCACAGGGCAAATGCTTCACAAAGTGCAAACACAGATGGGCAGATTTGGCAGCCTGGGAGTGGGGCTGGGCTGTGGGCCCAAATCGATAATCTTGCCCCAGATGTGTCTCCTAAAATGTGCATAGTTTTTGTTAGGCTTATTAGAGAGGGGTGGTTTTGGCTAGTCTGCCTTTTTTTGAGCAGAAAACATAGTCTTTCTCAGTGAATTATCAGTTTCCTGGACTCAAATATTTAATATGCTACCTGGCTTGGCTTTGCATTAGAAACAATTGCTTGCAAAGTGTTTATCTATTGAGTGAGAGTGATTAAAAGAAAATATAAAGTTCTTCATATACTATTTTTGGGCAGCAAAATGACCTTGCTGCTATTTTAAATATTTCAGTATAATTTATACTAGCTATAATACCATCAATAAGCCTGCTTGAAAATTAGGTGTCATTCTTGGCTTGAGACACTGGATGTGTTGTGGAGTTGAGTGTCATGTGCCAGAAAAAAAAAATAAAACCGAAAGCATGGTCAAGCAGCTAAATTTATGGGGAGAGCAACGAACCTGGGCCTGAGCGAGGCAGTTACGCTGGACAAACAGCACTGCCTCCATCTGGGGAAACCTTCAATCCCTCTCAACCCCAGTAACAGGCAAACAGCAGTGGGGGAAATGGGAGCAAGCTGATGGAGCCAGGGCTGGGTGGGAAGCTGTCTCCTTCCAGCGGGTCAGCCAGGATTATCGTTTCCCATCTTTTGGCTGGCTAAATTGTGCGGCTCCGTGTGCCGATTTCCTCCATGAAAGTCTCTCCTTTGCAAGCAGTGCTGGTGGTTTTTGCCTTCTCTTGTCCCTGGGCGAGTTCGTTTTCTTCCAGCATGAACGACCGTTTGTGCAATGCTGATCTCGGAGGTGTCCCTGAGGTATAAGGACTCCCTTACCTCTACCTGAAATCCCTGCCCACTCTGTCTGGGGAGAACGTGTTGCCTTCTCCACAGCTGCATCACGCTGGTGGTTCCATGATCCTCCCGCGCTCCACTAAGGCGACGGGACTCTGGTGGGATTTGGCAGCACTTCCCAGCATCACTGCAGGGTCCAAGTGCACGTCCTGGGAGCATCCCAGCTCTGGACTGGGGTAGGAGCTGGATGTGTTTGTGAGGCCATTTCCTCCTATCTGTCCATACCACAATTTCCATGGAACTAAACCCAGAAATACTGGCCAAAATCGGTACAGTACATTTTGGCTGGATCTCTTGTCTAGATAATCAGTGAACAGAATCTTGGAAAACACTGCAGCTCATATCAGTTGTTTAGACACAGCCATACACACAATATCTTTATTTCTTATATTTCCTCCAGTGTTTATAACCAATTCCATTCTTTGCGAGTGATCCTATTTGACATCCTGTTTTCTCTTTCACTACACCTGCTTAACAAACCCATATTTTGTCATTGCTTTTTCTATAGAACAGTAGGAAAATCTATTTAATCTATTTATCCTCCTGCGCATCTCCTGCTTTGATGATTGTGACTTTCTCTTCTCTGAGACTTCCTGAAAAAACATCTGCTAAAATTATCCTTCATATTTTCGTGTAGCCAGGTTGCTCTATGCTTTTAATAAATCCACCAGCTCTCTCTTCACACACTATCAAATTTCAGCTACTTCTGTTGCTGTAATATGCAATCTAGACTGACACTGTATAGCTGACTGCCTTCCTTCTACACTTAGTGACCTAAATGCTTCTTCCATCTGCCCATCTCACCAGTATTTTTATAATCCTCTGCAGATGACACTGTCTGCTTGAAATGACTTCTAAATCCAGTCCACCAAATGAGTCTCCTCTTTTCCAAGCAGAAAGCCTTACCACTGCAGCGCCTGCAAGAACTGAGGCAATGAAGGCCCTACCTAGGAAGCACAGGGGCAGTACTGAAATGTGCGTGCGCTTAATGAGTAAATCGACCTGCTCTTCGAGCTCATCCATTTACCCACGCATTGTATCAAAACTAAAATCAGCAAATAAACCATTTGGGGGAGAGACATGCTGCATCGCATTTGAAAGTGAGACATTTGCTTTCTAAAATACCACTCTAATAAGCAAACCTAATTATTTATAAATATCTATTCCAGTTGTTTTCTTGCAGACTTATCCCATCAAGCGATAATTCAGGGTTTTTTTTGAACAGTCTCAAACTAATTTATTTTTTGCTCTGAAGTTGCTTCTATTCTTGCTAAGTTGGTGAGTCTCTATTTTTTTTTTTTTCAATATGCACAAAAGACCCATAAGAGTGAGATTTATGGCACCAGCCAATACAAAAACACTTCTGGTGGTATGCAAAATATTTAGAATGGGTTAAGAAAACAACAGCCTCTATCTATAAGTAGGCAGACTGTTTTTAATAAGTTAAAATTCCCTCAAAGAAAGTCTTATTGAAAATAATATTGCATTTTACCTTCAGAAAGAGTGTGGCAAATACTTTTGTGTTCATGTCTTTGGTATCACAAGGGACTGAAGCTGAAGACTTTCCAAGTATTGTGAGAGCACTTTAAGGCCCTTCAGCCGTGGAAGCAAGGTGGCAAGCAGCATCTCACACACGCGTAGCATTGCCTGCCTGCTTGGACACTCGAGAATAATCTGAGGCCTGAGCCGTGCTGTCATGACATCACAAGTATTTTCTATTAACCTGAACCCCTCCAGACGTCTTGCTTTTCTTACTCCAGCGTGAACGACCGTACACATTTCCAATACACTGCATAAATGTCTTGTATCAAAACTCCCATTAAAGTAATAGGAGTCCTGTATTTAACCTGCCTATATAATACAGTTAAAGTCTGGGGGTAAATGGCTAGCTGCTAAATATTATGTATGTAGGGTTTTTAAGAGCATTTTTTTTAATGCAAAGATAAAATATTTTGCCAGGAACATAAGGACTTCAATACACTAGACTTTTTTTTTCTCTCTTTCAATGGTCCCGGCTGGATCGAGCAAGCAACACTGGAGGAGTCTCACACTCGCACTGCTGGAAGGACTTAATTGCCCTAGGGGACAGAGAACAGAATCCAGCTACAAGGTTTTGGTCTCCATCCCAGATACTTGGTCTATTAAATGAGTCAGGAGGTTACGACTGAAAAGAAATAAGCCCCACAGCAGAAGTGCATTTTGCAATCTGCTCTGTTTGGAAAGGTGCTGACGCAGAGTCGGGTTGCCAGCACCAAGAGCTGTGCAGATTGCTAGTGAACCAGATGGGTAGGGGCAGGGGGGAAAGGGGAGGGAAAGCAGGAATCTGTAGGACGGTTGATGAGGGCAGAAGTCACGCTTTTCTACACCTTTCGGCACTTACTTTTCCTCCAAATGTTAACATACAGTTTTAGTAGGATGTGACTTAAGGCAATAACGCTTTTCTAATGACATAGGCTATTGAGTTTCCTTGCAAAGTGGCTAAGGAGAACGGGAGGTCCAGTAGCTGGGAGCAAAGGTCTAAGAGCCACTCAGTCACTTTGTCACCTGGGGCAAGTTACTTGACCTTCCTGCGTGTGCCTGAGCCGTATCAGCTAAAGAATGTGATTTGATACCAGAATTTCACAGGATGCCAGAAACCTAACCTGAAAAAAACTTCCTTTCGTTCACCAAATAGGTCACTTGCTTATATGATTTTGAAATCTCAGCCTTGTCAGATGGTTGAAAAGGTTTAAAAAAAAAATCAGTCCAGCTTCCAAAGTTGGGCCTACCCATGCATTTGCATAAATGAAAAATTAAATGTATATAAAACACAAGTGGCATGTAAAGACAATAGCTATGTACAAAGCAGATATCTGAACTGACTCAGCACTTGTAATTGCATGTTCTTGGTAATTTAAAGCTGGTGACCTATAAGTCACCTGAAATACATAAGTCTAAAATTAGCAGCTGTTTCTAAATGTCTGGACATGTGTAGTTTTTTGAGTTTGGGAAACTGGAAAGTATGTAGCTAGGAAGTCTTTATGTTCCAATTCACTTCATTATTTTTAAGCTGTATCTTCAGATAGTCCAAAACAAAGTATTCAGAGTATTTTTTTTTTTTTTGCTTGCCTGGTTGTTCAGAAAATCAACCGTCCTCAGACCTCACTCTTTCTTGAAGTGCCTTCCTCTGCATTGACTGGAAAGGTGGATTTTTACATACTGGAGCTTCTAGCTGAAGCTGCCCAGGAACCACACAGGAGTCGCTGGAGATCACTGTCTAGCTAGCAGTAACTCTTATGGGCTCCATGGGGTCTCTGTGAGAGAAGAAATGATACTGGGTTTTTCCATCTTGAATTATCAAGTGCTACTTTGGGAAAAGAGGCAGATAAAAAGCTTAAGGAATTTCAAAGGGGAAAAGTAAACTTTGGGCTAAGGAAATAAAAGCTGGTTTTGGGTTCTATACTAAGTTTGCTGCCTATTTTAAAATAAATTTTCTGCTATTACTGACAAAGAATGTATGCCTCATATTAACTATGAGCAGTACAATTTAAGTTGATTCACTTGCTTGATGCACTCAAACCCTTATAAACAGAGCCCTTTCAAGTAGGTATAGTATGTTATTCCACAGTTTGAGACTGGTTGCATATGAATATGCTTATGTGTCATCCTTATACAGTTAAGGCTGATTTTAAACCTGTAGGGCATCTCCTCTTGGGTTGCAACTACAGGAGAGAAGAAATGCGGTAAAAAGTTGAGGAGCTTTTTATCCGAATTATTAGTGTCTTTTTTGCTTAAGTCTGTACTACCTCCTCTTTGCATTTCATTCCAGTAAATGCACTGAAGAGAAACTATTCAATAGTAGTCAGGTATCACCACTATAAAACACAGAGCTGGCTTGACCTGCTTGGTTGCAGGACTTGTTACCCCCATACCAGAAAAAGTATCTGTAGTTCACCTCGTCCTGGCACATGCTGCCTCTGATTCAGTGACTGCATTTAGTAAAAGCAAAAGTTATTAGCTAGGACCATCTAATCAGCACTGTGATTTAAGGAATGTGAGATGTCTGTGCATCTTTGCACCAAACTTGTGGCATTTTCAGTGAGATTAGCCAGTAATTAGCATGCAGCTGAAGAACAGAAGTACCATGTGCCTGACAATGACTTAATGCTCTGACTGTCTTATCTTTTAGTAATGGTTCCCATGCTTCTATCTTGGGTTCAGACTCTTTGTAAAGATGGGAAAATTGTGGAGGTGACGTTCTCAAATTGCCTGAAGGCTCATGAAGTGCCTGGGGTATTTCTGCTCACAGCACATAGGCCACTAGAGGAGGTGCATGCTGGGGAGCCAATAGACTTCATGCCTAAATATTTATTCCTTAAGCCAAGAAAGATCACAGGAATAGCTAGGACAGACTTGTAAAACACACCGTTACATATCTGTCAAATAGTCTGGGTCAAGATCAAAGATTTCATTTCATGTATTAGTACTCAAAAATGTAAAATATGCACTCCCCAGACAAGAACCTGGACAGGGGAAGTGCTGATGGAGGGGGAATCAGGAACTGTTGAAGAAGGAACGAAGAGCAAAGTAAAAATATTCTGTAGGTGAGAACAGTTCTTGACGTTCATAGACAACCAGCTGAGCCTTCACACATGTGCCGCTGCTAAATGTGATAGGAACTTGCAAGCAATTGTGTTTGTTAGAGGGGAAATGACTTAAGGTGATAAATGAAGGTGGTCTTGGTTTAGTCTTCTTATGGATATAGGCTGGAGAAATTCTCCTAAAGAGAGAACAAAGTATCCTTTACAAAGTTGTCTGATCTTACCTCAAAGCTCTCCCATTTTCTCAGTAAGTAATTGTAATGTTCACTCATCTTCATAGCTATGAAGGTGCCTACTGGATTCTATTATAATGTGGTAAGTTTTTAATAAACATAAAAATATGTCTGGCTAAACAAATAAAAGAATATGGGAGTCTGGGACTAGCAGGTGCTGCCACGTGTTCCACAGGAGACCAGGGGAAGCAGCATGATCCCTGCGCTCACCGGTGGACACGGGAGCGGCTTGGAGGGTGAACGTGGCAGCGCCCGGCCTCTGTTCTCTGAAGCAGACAAGTTTGCTCAACTGCTTAAAATAAGTGGTTAGACAAAAGAGAAGTGTTATCCATGGGTAAGGCACAAGCATCTGCGTGCTATGAAGGAAAAGGAGGTTTGCCTTTCTGCTGGTGCCACAGACTGAAACACCAAAAGTTCCACAGGAACTTAGGGAAAAATTTCCTGACAGTGAGGGTGACAGAGCCCTGGCACAGGTTGCCCAGAGAGGTTGTGGAGTCTCCTTCTCTGGAGATCTTCAAAACCCACTTGGATGTGGTCTTGTGCCACGTGCTCAACCCCGCTACATGTGCAGAGGGATTGGACTAGATGACCTCTAGAGGTCCCTTCCAACCTTAGGCATTCTGTGATTCTATTTCTAGGCTTGATTTCAGCTGCTGCTGTACGGCCTTATCAAGGAAGTGTAATGGTCTTCACCACCACCTCCATTGCCTATGCATACAGAGTTGTTAAGATACTTCTTGCCTTGACCATACACAGAGTCTAGAGCTCTGTTGTAAAGGTATTTTTCAGTTCCTTTTAAAAGCTACAACAATTTTATTTTCTATAACCTTCTCTATAGAAAGAATGAGAAGAATTTTACTTTATTTCAATTCCTTCCATACTCAGGTAGTGGAATGCCAAGTATGAAAGAAAAAGTGCCTTTAAGAATACAGAATAAGATTTCTAGGAACAGATTAAGCAGAAGAATTAAATATTTTATAGCCTTTCACTGGAGCCTTGGGGGCTGGTATATTTCGAGGCTGAAAAGAAAAGCAGAAATTGTGTTTCTACTTACAGTATTAAATTCAACACCCGAAGACTCAGGATAGCTTGCTGATGTGTATGTTAGGAAATACTTCTGCAGTCAGACCAAATGTCTAAATGCATGTTTCTCTGCGAACTGGTGATGAATGTAGCCTAAGTGAGGGAAACTGTTAGGGCCATAACTTTTTTTTAGCTTACTGTAAAAGTGTCCAGCTTACTGGACTTTCTAATGACTTAATACATTTGACTGCTAAAATTGTAACTTATATGAAGGGTATAGGGTTATTTCTGGAGCTAGAATTTATCAGTCATTCCAAATCACCAGGAAAAAGATGACTAAAGGTGCATTTCCTTTAAGTCTGGAAGTCATGGAAATATCCCATGTCAGTTGAAATTGACTTCTTAAAAATGCAAAGGTTTTTGCAAGGTAGGCAAAGAAATGTGTTGAACACAACAGTTCAGATTCCAAGAGATGTGCAAGAAAAGCCAACTGAAACCATAACTGTCAGTGCAATAAAAGTATTTGTCAAGTCACCTTGTAGTGAAGGATCCTTGCTCTATCTTAGTCCATCTAATGCTGTCTCCAGGACTGTGCCATCCAGGAGGTGCTCAGCACCAGAAGGATGGGGAAAGAGGCACAGGAATGAGATCCAGGCAGCAAAAGTGGGAAAGGCAAAAAACAGTGCCATCCCAAGCTGCTGCTGTGGGCTGTAGGTGAGTCATACCTCAACCCAGATACTACACAAAGGTCCTCCTTCCACCTTTAACCCGGCTAGATGCCTGCTGCTTCCCGGAAGAGGTTTGCTTTCCTTTCTCTCAGTTGCTGAGGCTGCAATAACAAAAGGATTACATGGATATACGACTGGATATTGCAGAGGGTCTTTGCATCCAAGCAGAAGGAGGTTCTTAATTTGTTTAGAAACAAAAGCTCATGTTCTGGGGGAATCTACAGCGCAATCTGCGTGAAGCCCTAATTCCCCAGCTCCATCTGTGCTTCCACCGGGGTGGAGAATTACTGACCCTAGCAATGCCCCAGATGGCAGATAAGGAGGCAAAAATGGGCTGCTTGTTTTATTGACTGCAGTTACCTGGGAGGGGCTAAGCCCACCCTTTCAGACTGAGCACAGAGGGAATGTAGTATGACAATTAAATGCAATTAACATATCTTTCAAAAGAACATTTGCGCTTTGAACATCATGACAGAAGGATGCCTCTAATATTTTTCTTCCTTGATGTGGCAAGCATGTATGTAAAGCAAAAGGAATTGAGTGCTAAGAAATGGAAGAAGACAAATTAAAAAGAGAAGTGTTGCAACTAGGAGAGAAAAAGAAAGGCTATATTTCTGGTGTTATTTGTCTGGGGGCTAAGGGTTTCCATGAAATCTAATTTTCAAAGTCTAATTTAAATACTTAGTCTTGCCATGTAATTACTGAAAAGACAAGGATTTGTGAGTGTGAACTTTTTGATTGAATAGGGAGCATCAGTTCCCAGTTGGGGATGATGTGAGATATGAAAAGCTGGAGAGTGTGATTCTCCTGAAAGGTCTGTCAAGGTATTCAATACTATTTTCTATTTGAGAAAAGAAAGCTAAAAATTATGTGTAGTGTGGGACAAGGAGTCTTTTACCTCAAAAAATACAAAGTTACTCTGTCTACCAAAATGATATGGAATATCACAGCTGTAACTGTGTGTAATGAAATCCTGCCCATTACACCTAGAAAGCAATCTTTCTGTGTGTGACCCTTCTTTCCCATAGTTTTTTAGCTTTTTATTTTATTTCTCTACGTTAAAATATTTTATTTTTGAATAATTAAAAAACTGCATGATTCTCTGATGTGAATTTCACAAACATACCAGGATAAGACAGATACAAAGCTGTTTCATTAGACTAAAAAAGATTTCCTGTCCACTGATAATGTAAAACAAATGCTTTCATGAAATAAAATGAATTTTGAGTGAAGAGAAGAGGCAGGCACACAATGTATTCAAAACTGAACAAAGGGACAGAAATACTGTAAATAGCAGAAAAAAGGAAAAATGTAAAATAATCAGTTATTAAGATGTACTTGCCATTTGATAGCCTCTGAAACGAAACCCACGGTCTTTCCATAGTGTAATTTAAAATGAACCAACTTATGTTTTGTTTACAGCCTAAATCAACATATGCAAACATAAACCACTAGGAGCAGATAAGGGAGTACTATTTTACTTATCAAACAAGCCAAAACATGATAGAAACATTAGCAATAAAATAACTAAAATATTTTTCTTAGTATGAGGGGCACTGACAGGACAAAGATTTGCAGTGAGCCTGAATCTCCTTACTGTTATTTTATAAGGTACCATATGTACTCTTCATCTTACTATCACTTTGCATAATGACTTACTTTAGAACCATGTACTTTGAGGATGAGTGACATCTGGTAGAAACTAGCACCCTGAATAAAGATTGATTGTGAACAGTCAAAACAGGGCATATTGGGCAGTGTAAATCTCTTTAATGATTACAAGTTCAGCTGATGCAGGATGGATGCTAAATGTTAGCGTTGTGTTCAATGCACACTTCAGCATAGTATTTGCCTGATGGACCCTACAAAACGACGTACAAAGCAAACAAAACTGATGAACTTTGCCCTTACTTTACTTTCATGGAAAAAGGTTATTTCTGCTGGAAAGGTTTTATCTTAGTTTACTCTCCTAGCAGAAAATAGATTTTTTTCCTTTTTTTTTTTTTTTCCTTTTTTTTTTTTTTTTTTTTTTTTTTAAGCTAGTGCTGCACAGACTTTCTACAGAAAGTCAGAGTTTAACCTCCCTCCTGCTGTTTCATACCTCTTTGTCTGGAGCCACAGCTATGTGATGAACAGCTTTTTAGCTGGGCTCGACAGCCCCCAGGAGAGCAGGCACGATGGAAATCACAGAAGATCTTTTGAGACCCCTGTTATGAGGGAACTGTTTGGAAAGCTAGAGACCTGCAAAAGGGAGTTTTGTGAGGGATCACTTTCATCCCTGGAGTGCTGAAGAGAAGGAGATGGTATGTTTTCCACAGACAAGGCTATAATGTCCATACTGTCCAGACAGGTATTGTGGTAGAAGGTTTTCTTTTTTTCTTTTTAATACTCACAAGAATGGGAAGTGTGTGTCCAGCACCCTTCTTGCCCTGTGTGCACCACAGAGCTGTATCTACCCTGAAAGGGATTTGGTAGCTCAAAGAAAAATATTTCAGAAAAAAACGATGAGTGCATTTAAAGCAGCTAAAGTGTGTTTTTTGCATTGAGATTCATGCAATGTGCACTCCTTTGCTAGTGAAAATAGGAAATTCTAAGACATTTTTCAATGTCATAAATGCCATATTCCATGAGAACATGCCACATGGTTAAACCAAAGGGAATATTACTGGGAATGTGAGGCTGAAATTGAGCAACAGGAAGTGGGGGGGCTAAACAGCAGGGAAAAAAAATCTGTTTTGTTAAGCAGACTGTGAATAATAGGCAAAGGAATAGAGCAGAAATTCCATCCTTTGGATCGTGAAAACAATATTAATCTCTTAAATACATATTTGGGGAAGCACCTCCATGCTGGCAGAAAAGAAACTTGCTGCTAATTTTCTGGTTATAGAATTTGATTTGGGAAAACTAGGGGAAGTAGACTAAGCTCTGAAATTGGACATGTTCTTTCATCTTTTCCTTTCCTTTCTCTCCTCTCCTCTGCTCTTTATTTAATTTTGCATTGATGTTAGATTCTGAAGTAGACGTTGATATGAAATGGACAGTTCTGGGGAGAAATTGTGCCCAGGACAGTGTGTGGGGCACTACATGGGATGACTCTTTAGGGAAAGATTTGGTTTCCTCTATGAGATGTCACTTTATTTGCTGAAGTGACAGGACTTCAGCTTGGACAGGCCCTTTTTTTTTTTTTTTTTTTTTTTTTTTTTTTTTTGGTGTGAAAAATAAGAGCGAAACTACCTCTCTTTGGTCCTGCAATGAGCCATGCCAAGATCTGGTGTGTTGTTTTTCCTCTGAGATTACCAGGAAATGAATTTGAAAAAAAAATGACTCCTTTTGCTGGGCAAAGAAGAGGAAAAAAGCCAGGGTACTGCAGCATCATTACATTGAACGAGAAGTCTCCTGTCAGGGTGATGGGCAGCCCCGGTGACGGGCACAGGATAACAGCAGTGCCCGTAACCCTGCTCCTTGCACTATGTTACTCTTGACCTGAACAACCTCTAAACACAATTCAACAAGGAAAAGGATCCCAAAGAGCAAACACAACATAGCAACATAATGGCCGGCCAGAAGCAACATCAGTTTTGATTCTGAACCGGTAATTAAGACAACTTTGGAAAAATTATGCTGCAAACTTGTGAGAAAATATCAAGCCAGAGGACACAAAAGAATAGGACTTGTATCTTTGCTGGGTGACGAAATCAAGATGAAAACAAGCAATGTTTAATTCTGAGATACAAAAGGACGTCAAATACAGGTATTGTCATGGATAATCTGCAGAAGAAAGACAAAGGTTATGATTGCACAACTGAACCACGCTGATAAAGCTACCTTTCAAAAAAACGGCCTTATTTTTTTTCCCCCACCAATAAAATCTCTGGAAAGTTCTAAATAACTGACTGTTCAGGAGCCAGGAGCTGAAATTGAAGTCGTGAGTGCTGTTTGCACAGGTGGCGGGCCTACTGGGAGCCTACATGCTTGCCCCGTGCCCGTATCAATTATTCTGAGGCTCTGTCTGCTCCCTGTCTGTCAGCTTTGATAATAACAAAATCCTTCTAGAAAACTGCTGATGCAACATTTAGCATGTTATCTTTACAGGGCCGAGCTGCTGCTCCCCCCTCCAAGCGTATAATGAGTGTAGCTGCCTGGGACTAGTAAAGGGACAGGCAATTAAACAGCTACCCTGAATTTCCAGAGTCTAAAAGTAAACAAGCTGGGAGACACTGTGGGGGTCTAGATAGGTTTACTTTAAAAGCGTGGAATGGGCTTCTGTACAAACAATGAAATTCAACCATTTATCCTTGCCCTAGGAGAGGGATCGCAGCTCTGGGTGCGTCGGCCTAGCGGTACGTGGGCAGGTACATGGGGCAGCCGCGTGGGGCAGCTGCTCCTCATGGCCTGTTAGTGTAAGAAGCAGTCGAGGTGGAAAATCTGTGGTGCTTCCCTTGAGCAACACAGACCTGAGAGCCAAAGGGCTGCCTGCCTGCAGAGGAGGAATGGATTTGGGGCCTATCAATAGCATTTGGGACCTACATCGATACCAAAGCCCATCATTAGGTGTAGAATTGGGCACGCATTGATGGTGCTTGACCCTGAGAGCAAGCGCTCCCTGGTGATGCCCTTGATGGCTTCCAAGAGCCGCAGGGGCCTCGGAGTGAAAGGCTCCAATGGCTGTGGTGAGCCAGGGCCCCTGCCACAGCCTCACTTTTATGAAACTTGTCGTCTGGTCTAGACACGGCGGCAAGTCTCGTGCCACACACAGAGGTTTGCTTAGAATGAAAGCTGCAACTTTTATTAGCTCCTCCCCGAGCAAAGCAGCAACTGGGATAAATCCTGGGAGATTTCCCCAAATAAGCAGATGCTGAGAGCAGAGCAGTCCTTAAAAGGAGGCAATGCCTGGTCTTTCCACAGAGATCCACTCAAGCAGCGAATGGAAGTCCCCTTTTGAGGGGAACAGGAGGTTCGGTGACATCGGACATCTTCTGCTCTGTGTGCTTCTCTTCAAGCCTTGACACACGAAGTGAAATGTCTGTGGGAAGAGCAGATCTGTTTAAGAAAGAAAACAAAAATACAACAATAAATGGCTAGCTCTAAGGCGGAAAGCAAGGAAAAAAAAAAAAAGACTAACCCAAATTCTAATTTGTGACCTATGTGCCAGAAGAAGTACATAGTTTTGGTCCCGATTTTGATTACAAGACTCTCAGATTGCCAACTCTGTGCAATTCAGAGCGGCAATGGGGAATCCAGCAATGCCACCCACTAAGTGTTTGGGCTCAGCAGCAGCTCTGTTCCTCTGGTTACCTCAGTTAACCTAGACCTGCTCCCTACCCAAACTGTTTGTTTAACATAAAGAATAATAACTATCCAGGGCTGCCAATTTGTCATGTGGGAAAAGTTATTCAGTCCCTTTTAAAGAGCACGTTGGCCAAAGCCAAGGAAAAAGCACAAAAGTGAGCCGCAAGAAACAGAAAAGCCCCAGCCAGGGAAAAATGGTGTCAGAGAACGGTAATAACAGCCTGTGTGTCTGGAGAGAAACCCCCTGTTGTTGTTTTAAGATGTGCAGGCTTCTCAAGTCTTCACAGCCCTACTCGATGAGGGCACATGGTGTGAAGAGACACATGCATGGGGCAGGGGATTTGGTTAATGTTTCATGTTTTGTATCTTGTGGATGTTTCGTGGATATATCTCCTGCACTAGGGAGTGCCACGGGAAAGGTTCCGCCAAGTTAGGGATGCAGGAATCTTGAACTTCTACAGAATTGAACTTCTGTAACATATGGCCTCAGTAATTTCTTAAACAGCTATCCTTTCTTCTCTGTAGAGATTCAATTAGTGAGAATCTGATGAGAGTATTGTGAATTACAGAGTACTAGTGGCATCTCAGTCACATTCTCATGGCTAACGAGGAATTCCATCTGCGCTGATGCTAACTGTGCATCTTGCCCAAATATTTAAGTCTATATACTTTTGGACTGCAAGTACCAGGGAGCTGGAGTGCTAATGTTTTCCCTAGGTTTTTTCTTTTCCCTGAAATCAGCTCTCTTTTCTCACTGACCTCTTAATAGACTATCATCAAGTTCATGCAAGGTAGAGCTGAGAGCCCACCTCCCTCAGTGACTAATCTTTGCCGTTAAGACAACTGAGTTTGTGGTTTCCCGGTCAGACCAAGTGCATCCTCCAAGGAAAATCATTTGATTTATGAATTTCCTGTACTTTCCTGTTGTCTGAGCGCGAATGTCTGCCCTATACCTAGTTATCATCAAGCACAAATTATAATTTTAAGTGGCCCAAAAGTCCTCATGAAGAGTTCTATTTACTTTAAATTTATGAAGCTAACTTCCATTGATCTGTGACAGTCTGGGTAGCGATGACCTTTCCCTGTGTAGATTATGTTTTGAAGTTCAACCTCTAATGACATGAAACAAGCATGATGTACTCAGATTTGTCTATGGAGCAGTGTATTTTAGAGAAGCATCAGCGATTCCGTAGTATCCGGTGGCTTCTTACAATGTTATTCAATTGATCTGCAAGAGAAAAGTGAAGTCAGCAAGTAGGCAGAATGGCCAAGAGTTCAAATGGAGAAACACCTCTCCTTTCAAAATTTGCCCTGTTCATAGGGGTAACTGGGTAAACTAGCATTACCAGTGAGATATTTTATGGAGAAAATTAATCCTGTTGTCTCAGAAAGTTGAAACAAGAGACAGCCAAAGACCCAGAATGAAAATCATGTTTCCAGTCATGCTTGTGGACACAGAAGCTTAAACACAACCAGAAGAAACATGCGTGGCCACAGAGGGTTCAAGCCAATGCTGCAGAATAACAATTAATTGGTTGATGTCAGAAACAGATATACACATAGAAACATTGCCAGTGGCTGTTACATGCTTGGTATTTGTGATCCTAGAGAGCAAAACAGAGAAACAACAAAGTCCTCTGTGTATGTCTATGAAAGTGCTTATAAACACTCCAATATGGTATGAAATATATGTAAAGAAACTAGGAGAAGCAGAAAGAACATTAACAAAAATGCCTGCATGTATATGTTATATACAATTACCGGTGTTTATAACACATGTATTGTGATAATGATGTCCACATTACAAATTGCAGGGTCTTGTAATAAAATGAGCCCCCTGTACTAAAGGGCACTTGCTTTTGACCTCTTCACCTACAAAATGTTTTTGTGCTAGAACACTTCCTAGGGGACTCAAACCAATGAGCATCTGTCTAACAACAGCTGCCTTCGAAAAATAAGCAAAGCACATTTATTGCCCTCTGTCTCATAAGGGCTTTGTTTAAGATAAATATATTGCTCCAAACTGGAGTCTGCTTCAATAGTTGGTCCTGAGTGTATTACAGGTTTCAGGTTCAATTGCCATTGCTTTTACTGCAAGGAATTTGTTGTATTCTAATCCAGTTCTCCTTCACGCAGTGCGAGTCTTTCCATGATCTTTCCTGTGCTCTCAGTAGTGGTTCCAAAGGACTGTGCAGCAGGGCTCCTCATCATGAGGATGCTATCTGCAGAGAAGGCAACTGTAATTTTTTTTTTTTTCCTATTTCTCAAGTCTGCTGTATGCTTTGGGGTACAAAATTTCACAGAACAGGCATGGAGAAAGAAAGTCTATAAAATGTATTTTGAACTCTCTAAAGAATGTCCAAAATGTGGCTTCTGTAAAAAAATAAGTGACACGTAGAGAGTGCAGAGCAAGCTTGTTCCCTGTGCAGTTTTACTGGCAATGGATTAGGTCCTTCTGCAGAGCTTCCTCATGAATGTCTAATCTTTAGATTAATTTCACTGTGACTTCTAGTAAAGTCTTTTTAGACTGTTCTCAAGGTGTAAAATGCCTGAAGTATTTGCTTATAGTATAGAACTTTGATGTCATACATCTTATAATGAAGTGTGGAGCAGCATTCACTGCTGTTTTCAGAGAATAATAATTGGAAAACATGAGCACTTTGTGTCAAGTGCATGCTCAAAATTCCAGTTTATGTGGGAGCTCCACAGACTTACAAAATGCATTACAAGGAGCACAAAATCTTTGACTATGTTTTACCTTTTCATCGATCACCTCCTTATGCTCTTCCCCATTACCCTCCCTTGTCAGGGTTATGCATCTCCAAAGCTGCAAGAGTCAGTAATTCTAAGGGCAAGGATGACTGGGTGCAGGAAGATGTGTGTGTTCTCCTCTTGCTTTAAAAGACAAAAGACTTAGCTGAACCATGAGAAAAGGCATGAGAGAACTGGCACCTCCCCACCAGTGATTGCTACCAGTATTTATCAACATCAAAGCTGTGTCCAATGATCTGTTATTTCTCAATTTGATTTTTAAAGTTGTAGAAGTAGCTGTCCTAGCTTTTGCTTCACCTCACTGCCTGTCCCATTAAAGCTTTTGCAAATATAAGCATATGTTTTTTCTTCTTATACCATTGCAGTCTGATTACTCTTTTCTTTACACTTATTCCAATTTTAGGTCATGTATTATATGTTTTCTAAATGGCATATTAATAAGAGCTGCTCTGTCATGGATTAAAGCATAACACATTTGCATTCAGCCTTTCAATTTTGGTATCAAAGACATTTTTCACTTGTACTATGCTTTAATGTAAGAGGTGTCAGACTCAAATGGATAGTGCCAGTGCTCCATCCACCTTTCAACTATCTTTAATACCAAATCCTCTCATGTCTGCTCACATATCTCAGCGTTGGCTCTTTAAAAGCCTGTCATAAAGATGAAGGTTTGATTTTTGTAATTCACAGAGGTATTTCTTTAATGAAATTCTCCCAAAAGCCCTGTGAGAAACCAGCAGTACAGTCACTAAGGAAATATCAGTCAAATTCATGACAATTGTGACTAAAATACAAGACCAGTCATACTGGTTTTGAAAATTAATATTATGTGGCATTGTTTAAATGTCCTTTATAATTTGAGCTTTTACATGAGCCTTGCTTCGGGGTTTCATAGTCTTCTCAGTTGCAACATTCATTCATTTATTGAAGAAAATAAAAAGCCCGTAGATAAATGCCTCTCCTCACTCTGTTCTGCTATTACAGTTTAAGGAGAAGAGCTCCCCAGTTATGCAGAGCTTAGAAATACCTGTGACTAGAGGTAGCTCTGGCTTACAGCATAGTGAATAAGGATGGTGTTGCTCTATAAAGGATGCACCCTTTTCTGCCCTATGTTGTGCATACAATGAAGTATTGAAGGGTGTCGAAAAATAGCAGGACGCTTCCCTGTGATGAAGAGGCTCCATGTTGTCTCCTGCAGGCATCTGATTCCTGTGCATTGGTACCTGAACCTTGTAGCAGGCAGGACGGTGGCCTTCCAAGAAAATGAGTTTGCATGAGCACAATGTTTGTACATTAAAATAATTAGAACCACAATGTGCCAAAACCTGAAGTCAGTCTGTGAAGAGGGAGCTTTACTGAGGTTGGGATCCTGTCATTTATAGTGCTAAGCATTCGCTGATTCCTGGTTACCCACCAAAATGCTGAAAGTCTGTGAGATTTCTCCATCCACTTTTAGCCCGACCAAAACATCTGGTGAGGCAACTGAGGAAGATAAGTGAGAAAGACACTGTACCAGGATTTCTCCTCTCTGTGGCTCATGAGAAGATACCTTTCAACTTGGTGGGAATTGTGGACAGTCTTCTGCAATTTTACACCAGCTAAAGCCTTCTGGCATTCCAGCAAATAAGAATGATGTAATGCTGTTTCCTTATACCTTATTAGAACTTAGTGTACCAATCATGTACTATATAGAGCTTGCTATATAGCGTGTTTCTAATGTACACAAAAAATAACTGGAAATATACATAAAATATAAACCTGTGGGATAGACTCAGTGTTCCTACATACACATGTGATGTTTATAGTTCCTAAATATGTTTTCTGGTAGGCAAGTTTAAGGAAAACATGCCCTACTTCCTCAGCTTGCTTACGCTACAGCAAGGAGTTTGAGGGAAGAAAAAGGGGTTGCTTTTCAACATTTCCTTTTTTAATGTCATTGTCAGTAGAAGAATAAACAAATGAAAAGACATTGAATCAGACATCTTTCTGAAATCATAGTTTTTATGGTTCTTTTGACACATCTTCACAGACTTTGAAGACTTTAGAGTTGCCATAGTGAATTTTGAATGCCCCTCAAATCAGAAAAAGATTTCAGGACATTTTTTTTTTTCCTGCATTTTGATATAAGTTAGTACAGAATAATGAATGTTTGTGAATGCTTTGAAGAACAAAGTACAGATTATGGAGAACGCTCATGGAAGAACTTTCTTTTACTGTACTCCAGGTGACTCCAGGTGTACTCCTGGTGATTTACTTATCCAGCTGAAATGATAAATTATGATAAAGCAGACATGCTGCAAAACATAGAAAACTATGTAAAACAACTTTTTGCTTTAAACTAAAATGAGTTGTAAAAGAATTTGAATTTGGAAATTCATCTGTTGCTCTTCTTGCACACCCAGAGGCATGAATACTAAAGACAATGGGAAAAGTTCTGAAGTTTCTGTAACTAAAAGCTTCCAAAAAGTGCATGGAAACCAAACCTCATAATATTTTCAGTGGGGTTTCTAATGCAATAGAGAAGCAATAGTTGGCAGCATCTAAGAGACAAAATGTCTCTTAGAAGATATTTTGCAAGCATCTAGAACAATGAGTCAGATAAAAGATACATCCTCCAAAAGAATTTGCAGCAATGTAGGAACTTTAAGGACTGACATATTAGGTAGAAGCTGCTGAAGGCTAATTTTCTGGAATTGGTGGTTGAAGTTTGGAATGCAAAATTAAACTGAGGTTGGAGGAAGCAATAAGCAACTGGAAACAGGAGAAATGAGACAAATATTAAGTTACTCCTCGCAAACCACTGGGACCAGAACTTCCAGCCTGGAGAGTCTAGCTCTAATTTCCAGCCTGTAGGTCTTCCCTTTTGCAGTGTTTCTGTCACTGTAATTTATAAATAGAATCTACCCAGACTCCAAGTATTCTGGACAAATGTTTCTTAATCTTGCCATTTTATCTTTATGTGTTACTTCTATACAGTGAGGGATCTCTTAAAAGGACCTCTTAAACAACGTAGTCTATTTTGACTTCTCTCTAAGTACAAAGACTAGAAAGACTAGAAAGTCTTTGTACTCTCTCTGGCCTAGGAAGAGTCACTCAATTACCATGTTGCAAAGATCTCAAAACCATAAAGCACTAGGATCTTATAGAGAGACTATAGCTGCTGTATTTCTAAGTTAAATGCTACACATTTAGGCTACAATAAGTGGGTTTTTTATTGTTTTGTTTTGTTTTTCTTTTTGGACATATGATGATTCCTTTCCAAGCCAACCTAAATATACCAAATGTAGCACTGATCCAGCACCAGTATAGCACTGCAAAATGGAAGAAACTGCTTTTGTAGAATTGTCCACTTTCCCTCACCATTTCCTTGCAGCCCCACTGTTATGTGATACATGAAGACTTGGCACTTCTTTGAGAACAGAAGTTAGTGCAGAAAGGGGCAAATACAGTGGAAATGGAGTCTTAAAAATCATGAAGGCGTGGCATAATTTTGAGGGTCTGGATGCTGAACAGCCACAGTATTTGCTGTGTTCTCAGAGGATTTGGTTCTTTTAAATTTACAGAATTTGTAACAAAAACAAGAACAAAACACAGTAGGAGACACTGTGTCAGAAGGACTCCATCTTTCTATGACAAACATTTTTGTAAGTATCTATAATACTGTCCCTAATCTGACCTCTGTCATCTCAGGCTAAAGAATTCTCTCGTTTTTCTCCCAAATGATGTCATTTTTAAGCTTTTTCTTTTTTTTTTTTTAACCTCTTAAAGGACATCTGAGTTCATGAACTTCACTGATAAACAAGATTGCTCTTATCTGGACTTTCTGTTTTCCTTTTAAGAGTTTTGCTGAGACATCTGTGGTTAAATTGTCATAAATTTGGACATATGCTATTCCAACTCTCTTCTCCTAGCCCATAATGAGGCAAAGCCATTCCCACTCAGTAAAGCTCATAAACATCTGCATAAAGTGGACTGTGTACTTGAGTAGGGGCCTTCAACACATCCTGTTTGATGTACTAATCCTCACAAGAGCCAGGGAAGGACAGAGGCAGTTCGTGCCCATGTAGAAATGGAGCCCTCCTCTGCCTCTCCACCCATGGCTCAAGTCTCCTCAAGTGCACAGCACCGGGGCACTGCCTGGTTTTGAACCCAACCCGGAGGATGTGGTAACACGGGGTCTTCATTTAAAACACTGTTGAGCAGCAAGTACGTGAAAACCATACCTATAGAAGACTGAGCAGTGTGAAGCATTTTTGGCTTCCATGTTGATTGGAAATTGTTGGCTCTTTTCTACCTGTCTTCTCTCTCTCTCAGTGACTGCTGTACACTCAGTTTTGGCTCAAATATGAGAATTTGGTCAGATACGAGTTTGAAGAGTCTCAAGCAGAGGATCTTCCACACACTGAGCAACCACTGCAACTTCTGTGTTCAAATGGATCCAGCTCTTTCAAAAACTATTTAAAAATATTTTAAAACATCTTCAAGCTATATTTCTTTTACTATGTGTAGCAGTAAATTTCCTGAGGAAATGTTGAATTACCTTCATTAAGTAATGTAAATATGTGATATTACAAAGATTCAATGAGGACAGTACTGCTTTAGGAAGAAGAACTAAGTTAATTTAGGTAAGGATTTTCTGAGTATTGTTTTTTTAAAGAAGAAAAATAATAGCAAGGTGGCCAGTCAGAAACCCTCGGGGAATCATTCACATTCAGGGTGTTAGTATTAAAAGATACGATAGGAAGCAGATGTGCAGAAAAGCAAAATAAAACCGTAGTCAGGAAGAAATACCTCAGGCAATGGGTGTTCCTACTGTACCATGTATGAGAGCTCCACCAGGAATATTGATTTAATTACAGTTCACAAGCAACAGATTATCTTTTATAAATGATGTATTAGAATCATATTTAACCCGGAAAAATAGGCTTTTGAGTGGCTCAACACATAGTGAGGAGGAAGATACCTATGATGCTAAAAGCTTAGCGTGCGCTTGGCACTCCAAAGCAGTACAGAATATACGATCCAGATATTAGCTGGTGCAGTGGTCACGAAACAAGGAACTGGGAAACCTAAAAGAAATGTTGTTTGGTGGGCCTATCCCCAGGCACAAGAAAAGTGCTTAATAAAGCAGAACCATGCAGGGCAAAGTTGTCCCATTCTTGTGAGGATACTGTTAATGCTGCATTAGGACAATGCTCTATCAATCTCTCAATTTATTTTGAAGTGTGTCCATGTGTTATAGCAAGGACACATGTTCTAAATAAAAAACACGCTGAAATTACTATCAAACTTTAGAAAATACTTTGAGGTCATTCCCAAGCTTATATGAATAAATAGTTGTTCCTGAAATGGCACTAGAGCCTTGACTTTTACGCTGAAGAATGCCGAAGGTCAAAACCAGGTTTGCAAAATTCCTGGCCATTTTAGGGGCTATGCCCATCCTCAGATGATAAAAAAATGCATGGTTTTGGTTTGCAAGGATATTGCGGACTATTTAATCCAGAGGTTTTTCCATGGTTTCTGATACTCTCGCTGACCTGTTTAAAAAAAGGAGAAAGTAAAAGCATAAAGAAATAAGTCTAGTGCTATAAAATGGTCTCTTGAATACAAAAAATGCCTTTAGGAATATTAAAGAAAAATTATGTACAGCTCCTGTGTGTCAGAGCTCAATTTTTCCCAAAAACTTTATGGTCCAACTGGATGTGTCAGAAATTAAACTGGGTGCAATTTAATGCCAAGAAACTGATGGTAAAGACCATCTAGCATTATATATCACTGAGAAGTTGTTCCTGTGGGGGTAAAGATATGCAACAATAGAGAGAATTGTTTCACTATAAAATGGGCTGTAGAAGCACTTTTCTGTTATTTCTTTTAAAAAAGTGCATTTTAGTAAAAGATTACTGGCTCTCAGTATGAATTAAGGGAAAGAAGAGGAAAGAGGCCTGTGCCAGATAGCTTATGACACCATGCAATGTCCTGTGTTGGTAGCAAAGTATAAGGAGTGGTTCTAGGACAGCACGCCTGGTGGCCAAAAGCATTTATCTGGCACTTTCTTCACAGTTAGGAAAGTGTCATCTTTGGGCAGGTATTTGGACGCTCTCCTGCGAGAGGACAGACCTCAGGACACAGCTAAGAGATTTCCCTGTTGAGGTTACTCTGGCGTTTGCTCCTCACGGGGTGGCAAGGAGCCAAGCGGGAAGAGCTGCAGCAAAGAAGCTTCCTCCCGGGCTGGGGATGCTGAGCTGGGGCTCTCGCGGAGTTGCTGTCCGTGCCTGGGTGAGGGACAGCATATTTGTCCATCCCATTAAACATTTGCTTCTGTGAATTATGGCCCAGGCGCAGTGCGGCTTGGACGGGCCCTCGGGTGGTTTCTGTTTGCTTCCTCGGTCAGGCCGGGGAGTCGCCTATGCTTTTCTGTCTTCTTACACATTCCACAACCTCCGGACATATAAAATGTTTATACAAGTCTATACATGCAATCTGGAATCAATTCTGGCACCATGCAACCACAGTTTTAGCCTTTTGGCAGCCTCTTGCTAATAAGTGCATGCGTCTAGAGTTTATAAATATAAATACAGATATATACAGGCAAGCTATGAAACTGTCTAAGGTGACTGCAGAGCTCTGCTCCACCCTGACCAACGTGCCTGAATGTTAAAATGCTCCCTGTGGTCCCTCGCTCTATCTGCTGTCGTGTGGTTGGGCATCCCTACACTTCTCTCTTCAATCATCCCTAGTGTGTCCCAGCTCTTCTGGCTGACCTGACACCAGAAGCTGAGGGCCATGCATGGGCCCGTGCCCTTCTTGATTAACACTTTTTTTGCTGGAAGGGGTGAATGCAGTGGGGAAAAAAACTTATCGAAAGGTAGTGCCTGGTTCTGCGCTTCATTTGTAGCTGACTGATGCTCCTCTCAGCCCTCACGAATGGGAATTTTTCTAATGCTGGTCAACATCAATATTGCCTATAATTTTTATTTTATGTTTACTTAGAAGATGAAAGATCCTAAATGTCATTCCCAACGGGGAAAATTATGTAGCATCACCTACACGGCTAGTCTAATATGGGAAAATCAGGCAGCAGCAACCTTGTACCTCCAGAAATGTGAACAAGGAATAAGCGCATTAGAATCTGTGCATTTTGGCTGGTAATGGAGTCCCTGAGATCCCTCCTGGAAAACCAGTTTGCTGGCTGGCCCTCGCTACTGGTGCTGTGATGCTCAGCTGGTGGCAATGAGCGGCGTGACATATATTTCCTTCTTTGCTTAAACTGACCAAATGAATTAGAGTTTAGGCTTCAGACTGTATATTTGCTCAAGAATTTCGCCTAATTCCACCCTCCTCACGGCACAACATTCAAAGCTAAAATAAAACAGTAAACTCAATCTTTCCGAGTCTATGGCTTGTTGACATTGAGCCGCACACAGCCTTGACGCTGTCTGCCTGGGCCGACATGGCGCTATTAGATCAACAATACCAGCTGTTTTTTTAATTCTCTTGGGAGCCAAAATTTAAATAAAGCTAAATATTAGGTCTGTGCTTAGATCTATTTTATAAATATTGTCATTAATTTGGGAGACATTTGTTTTGGGCTTTTTCATTTAATTTTTAGGGTTGACCCTTACAGTCTTGCTTTTCTTACTGGTTTTCGAGGGAGCTGTAGTGAGTGTTTTGACAAAATGAGTCATCTCTCTCATCTGAAACATTATCAGCTTTCAAACTGAAAACAAATGTATCTGCAAGTGAATATGGTCTCTATTTTTTTCTTTATGGTACAGCTCTTTGCTGCTGCCTCACACCACATGTGGAGAGGCTGGGGGTCTTACAGGTTGTGCTCAGATGAAGCCTGTCCTGTATATTTGGTCCTCTATTTAGCAATTAGTTGCACACGTCTGGGTAACACTGGGCTACTTGTGGGTAAGCTGTGAGCTGAAGCAGACTGCAAGCAGTCTCTGAATCAGGGAGTGCAGAGTGAGTGCAAGGATACAATTACCAGCGCTGACCAGGTGGGCAAAATTCTAAGTCGCACGTAGTGTGATTGGGCTCTTATATGGAGTTTTCAGAGTGAATGTTTAATTTATTCAGTTTAGAAAATTCTTTTATGCTGCCTGTGATTAATCTGTGATTGTGTTACTACAAGGTATTGCTGAGGCACAGATTCAGTAAGGTTAAAATAGGAGTAAGTGGTTAAGGCAGGAATAAGTGCCATCTGAGTGGCACCCATGAGGTCAACTTGCTTAGAGGTTAATCTGCATGTTTTTTGTGCTTTTAATGCAAACCTTGGGCACCATATTCAGATTTATCACAGACATTTGGTTTATTTCTCTTGCAATGCTATGTCAGGCTAGGCAGGTCCTGGGGAAGCTGCAGCATTTTCCTGCTGTTGCATGCCAGGATGTGCTGGCAGGTCCTGGCGTTTGTGGTTTCCCTCCCTCCTTTTGGAAAGGTGTGTAAGGCAAGTTACTGCCCCACGGCATAGGCTGCAGTGGCATCCCTGACCCTAAACTGTAGTAAGACCCTTCTGCATGAGTCAATATTCAAGATTTGTATCTGTCTCCAGGGCTTTGCATCCTGCTGCACATGGCACTGAGCTCAGATATCCTCTACAAGGTTCTCTCGTGAATAGCGAGTATATCGGGGTGCAAGCCTGCAGTTAGTAGGGCTTCACTGGAGATAAGTGGGTTGTGTTTGTTTCTGCATTGAATGGGAGCAAGGAGCACATCAGTCAACAGAAAGTAGCAGAATTTATGAAATCTTAAGGACGATGAAAGAAAGTAGCACAAGAGAAGGTGATGATGTTGTAAGCCTGATTCTCCCACCATTTACACCAGTGTAAATCTACAATTATATTCTTATTGGTACTCTATCAAATGCAGAGGGAATTAGGTCTGCCATCCTTAAGGCCCTGTAAACCAGTGAGGGGAGGGAAATATCAAAACATCACAAGAATACCAAGAAAGAGATGTAAAGGATATCTCATGGAAGAGAAAAGCTAAGAATCAAATAATGGTTTTGATTATT
This sequence comes from Crypturellus tataupa, assembly GCA_034781795.1. Taxonomy (NCBI): domain Eukaryota; kingdom Metazoa; phylum Chordata; class Aves; order Tinamiformes; family Tinamidae; genus Crypturellus; species Crypturellus tataupa. The sequence continues at coordinate 1,008,389 of JAWLRI010001005.1, forward strand.
TGAAATATCAGCTACATTATCTTATATATCCTGATAAGAAGGAGAATTACATGAGACATACCCAAAATACATGAGAGACTGATTAGGAAATGAGTTATGTGTTTTACCATATAATGCAACTATGCAGCTAGTGTGGAAAGAAACTGGTTTTAAACTTATAGAGGGAATCAGAAAAATAAAGAATAGTGATTTGACTGGCTACCAAATAGTTCTTAAATACATGCTGTGTCTTGCAATCCAATTGGAGAAATGAGATTATCAAGTTCATTTTTTTTGCTTATGTTAGTAAAAAATAGAAAAATGTAAAATAAATGGAATTCTATTCTAATTACAAAAATTTGTAAATAACTGGAAAAGATTCTGTATATACTTTATTGCAGAAAACCAGCAGTGTTGTACAATGTTTCCCAATGTTTTCAAGAGTGTTAAAAGTATTTAAAAAAAAAAAAAAGAAAAATAAAAGAAAAAGGCCAACAGCAGACAAACAAAAAAACTGAAATAGCCACAGAGCCATTTTAATCAGATTTCTCCCCAGAGAGAGGCATCACAACGCATTTTGTGTCCGGGTGCAGCGCACCCTTGGCCAGACCTGCCCCTAGCCATGCGGGAGCTGGCACGTTCCAGCCCTCGAGACGTGACTGCCGCGTTGCGCCGGCTGCAGAAAACAAACACGAAATAGCACTTTGTCACTGTTTTGAGCCATTCCGGGTAAAGGCATCTCATGCACCGAACCTCTTGTTTTTCGCATTCTTCCACTTGCAGGCTATTGTCCATGAAACTGGTGGAAAGAAGCCCCAGAGTGCTTTGGCAGAGAGTCTTAGAAACGCTATTTTCAGATTTCTTTTTTAGAAATCTCATCTAGGAACGCCATTGCCTAGCTGCGCTGCCTAGAGCATGTTTCTGAGACTCCAGCATTATGCGTCCCTGTTTTCACGATGCTTAGGTTTTGGAAAGAGAGGCAGAAAATATCTGTCTAATGAACAGCATCCAGGGTTTAAAGGCATTTCAGATTAGACATTGCAATTAAATTCTTAGCCTAAAAGATCCGTGCTAAGCCTCTGAGCAGTAATCAGCAACAGGAAAAGGCTTTTCCTCTGTTTGTCTCCGGCTCTTTAACTTGGAAAGGCCTTTGCTGATGAAGCTGAAGCTGGCTTTAATGCTGTAGGCCAGGGAAAAAGGGTGTTGTGAAGGTAGGCTGATAAATCGGATGATTTAACACAGCTGAGGATTTGGCTTCTAATGCACTGTTAGTTTAATAGAGGCGTATTAAAATAATAAAAGGCAGAGAATAAACAGTCATCACAGAAAAGCAAGTAGTTCTTACAGGGACTGAGCTTTCTGCAGCCAGAAGCAGCCTTCTCCCCACCGTCCCACAAACACTTGGATGTCGGTGCTTTTTTGAGGGTTTTCTTATTCAAATTCTGAGCAAATTGTGATTTGAGCTCCTGCACTGTCGCACAGTTGGGAATACACTAAAAGCAGGTTTTACTGGGATGTGGGACCTGGGGCCAGCGTGACCACTGGCCTCCTTCAAGGGGATGCTCTCACGTGTCCGCCTTGTTTCCCTGAAAATGGTGGTGGTGGTGGTGGTGGCGACGGCAGCTCTTCTCTCCCTCCAAAAGTGTCAGTTAACCTAGTAAAGTGATATTTTGCACACATTTATATATATACGTGTAGGTCTTGGGAGAAAAAAGCTCTTAATACACTGTGAACATTGATATTTGGATGTTATAGAAAAGTTCTGCAGATGTATGAGGAAAGTAAGGGTATATGCTCATAAGCAAAACTCTTTGTAGTGCTTTTCATTAGCTCTACTGTGTGATAGTTGCTTTCCTTCTTCACCCCTTTATTTCCGCTTTTCTTGGCTTGTGCATAATGATTGGGTTCTGCTCTTGAAATGGAAATAAATAGCTGTGGATGAAGTTAACCATATTCTGTGAAAAAAGCTAATTTTAGAACCTTAAATCCTCAGCGTCCCCTTTTGCTCTCTTATTTTCAGCAGCTAATCAGTTGTAAAGAAAACATCCTTGATGGATGGGATAACCTAGCTGGCAGCCGCAACGGGGAGAAGGCGACAATGAGCACATTTGTTGTACAGAGTCATATGCTGTCTTGCTCTTGAGCCAGGAACCATATATTTTAAGTTTGTGTTACATCAGAACCGGTAAAATTGTCAAGCTGTTCCACTGAACGTGTTGAAGTAGATTCACAAATGCTGTATGTCGAGCAAGTTGCTCAGGATAGCCGGAGAAAAGCTTTGCACTGACTGCTCCACCAGCTCAGGCCCCTGTGACCCACCTACAGGAATCAAATTCATATATGGCCCATATTTAAAACAGCAAAACTATATACATTATATTTTATAGAAGAAAACTGTAGGAGCTATAAATGCTGAAAGGTATTGCAATGGTTTATAGCCCTGTCGTAGTACATTCATTTAAGACGGTTTGTGTGAGAATTATTTTTATGCCCCTTTCTAAAGTCTGAGTACTCTTAACAGTAATGGTAGTGCTTTCTTCTCGCAAAATCTGCTGTGTCCTTAAGACATTTGATACCTATGGGCCATATACATATATCACCCCCTTCTGTTCCCAAAATGACTAATTTATTCTGAATGAATTTGAGCAGTTTTAGCTATGAGTAACAACGAAAAGGGCAGTGAGAAGTGTTGCTTTTCTGTCACTTCTTTACATATTTAAATTTTTAAACAAAATGAAAACACTGTCCTATCAGGTCAGGGATCTGATTCTGGTCCCACATGTGTACTTTACAATACTGTAAAAGCTTGATGTCAGTGAAATAAATCTAAATTTATTCTTTGGGAAGCTAGAAGATTCAAGTACCCTGAAAAAAAGGAAAACTTTTCTTCAGATTGCCTTGAAATATGCTACGTAGCTGAATAAATAAGAACCAACCTCAGAAACATAGTTAAACACCATCTAATACTTGGTAAATTTTCATGCATAGTTGGAGGACAGATTACAGAAATCCAGAGTTACCTGTGATGAAAGTACAACCACTTGTTCTTTCTTAACCAAGAAAGGTTTGTGTGAGCCAGGTTACAGAGTTTTCAGTGCTGGTTATTTTAAAGTCTTATTGGCTGAAGGAGGAAATGTTGAGAAAAAGCCTTATGTAATGCAAGGCTGGAGGCCATCAGTACATTTTTGATGACACCCAGACAGGAGGAAGGTGGATGGAGAGGTGCAATGGCTGTTGTACTGTAAGTAAAGGCAGTAGGGAAACAATGAGCGTGGTCAGGGGGATAAGCATAGAATCGTTAAGGTTGGCAGGGACCTCTAGAGTCATCTAGTCCAACCCCCCTGCACACGCAGGGCCACCTAGAGCATGTGGCACAGGGCTGCATCCAAGCGGGTCTTG